>PVKB01003853.1:0-173638 GCA_004027205.1 Ctenodactylus gundi | reverse complement strand
CCCAGAGAGCACAGAATTCCTACTGGGAGGACTCTGATTGGCAGAGGATGAAGATGTTTCTACTGTAACAGCCATGCTTATGACCAGGGGAGTATGGACCAGGGCTGTTCCCACAGAGGCCAGGGGCTTGGCTGGATCCTGCATGCTTCAGACTCATCCTCCTCACTGGACAGGCCTGGGGGGAGGCGGGGAGAGTAGGCTTGGCAAAGGCCTCTGCTCAGGTTTTCTGGGTCAGCTTCCTTCCCCACATTGGTGATCTGTGTTGGCCTTTCCAGCCGCAAGAGCAGACTGTTCCAAACTCATGGAGAGGCTTATGGTTTAAGGCTGTTCGTAAACCTAATCAGGTAAGAAAAGAGGAGCCTTCTCCATGGTCTGACCAAACACATTGAGCCAATGTGCCAGCAGTGTTGTGATCTAGGACTTGGGGCCAAATCTACCACTTTCAATGACTTCTCTAGCTTGCTCTGTCTCTGAGAGCTCCTGGGGCTCTCTGTGGAGGGGGGAGGGAGTGTGTACATCAGGGTCAGTTAACTACCTTCCACTGGATTTAATGTTATTTCAACACCACCTCTCAAGACAACCCACACTATGAGGGCTTCAAACTTTAATACTTACATATTCTAATGCTGTATTCTTAGATGTTAGTTCTTTAAACTCTTTCATAAACATCTCCTTGACCTTTTCCATTTCATCAACTAGCTTCTCCTTTTCTTCCTCTTTCCATCTATCAAATAATTTCAAAAAGTCTTCCTCTTTTGTTTTGTGCATTTCATATTCCTGAAATATTTTAATACATGGCTTTAAAAGTTGTGGAATGGGACACATATGCAAGATTTTATGTATGTACTCATAACTTCACCTCAAATTTATCACCTACTATTGCTTTTTTCAGTTATGACTGTAGCAACACTTCCTAGAGTAGGGGTCTGCACACAATGATGCTTCCGGATTAAATGCAGCACACGACATCTCTGTGTTTCACATCCTCTAAAACACACATACTGAGGACAAAGGCCACCAGCTGTATTCTGTGAACTTCTGCAGTAGACATGCAAGAATACGTAAAGGGTAAACATACTTACAACGAAAAACTCTACTGAGTAACAGAAGAATCTTTTTGACACTGTATCAATTTAAGCAGAGAAGCCTCATTTTCCCTTCAAAAAATATAAATTCAGATTCGCATGATCTACATTTAAGATGTATCAGCACTTAATTTCTCGGTAACCTTCAATTTCATAACTTAAACTGAGGACTGGACAACACTATACCAATCAGACATGACAGGTACACTTAAAACACTGTATCCAAAAACAGCAACATATGTACTTTTTAATTGTGCATGGCTCATTCACCAGGAGAGACCATATGTCAGATCATAAAATGTTTCTCAAATATACAAAGATTGAATGCACTACCTTCCTGTCAAGATGGTGACTGAGTAACAGAGCTATAGAATGTCTCTTTGTGGACTCATTTAAAAAGTGGAGATTATAATTAAAAACTGCCTGTTCGTCTTAGCTAGGAGAGAAAGGAGTGTCCCAACAATTAAAAGGAGGCCACAGGAAGTTTAGAAATCCCCAAAACACATCAGAAGTAGAGGAAGCACCCCAGGAATCAGGACCAGGCTTACTGAAACCAACCCTGAGCCAATAGCATCCACAGACAGAGGAAAGCCAGGAGCCCAGAACCTCTAATTAAGGTAACCCCAGATCAGGGAAAGTGGGAAGTAATAGTAACTGGTAGGTCCAGCCTCCAAAAACAAGCCTACCGGCAGTACAAACTGCAAACACAATGTGAGCTTCCCCCTAGAAAAGGCCTCCTGGAATGCAGACCAGAAGAAGCACTTGGCAGATACAACAGGCAGTGACACAAGCAGGAGCCAGCTTTTAAAAAAAAAGAGGCTCAAGACTGAATTTTTATAAAGTAAAAGCAGGCTCTATTAAGCATATTGGGTTTTTTAGGGTCACTCTTAAACAGTGCCTAGTAAGAAACTTACTTGCACAAGAGGCAGTTGTGAAGAGGAGAAAAAGGCCTCTGACCCCTTGAACAGTTTGGGTGTAGTGGAAGCACCCGCCCTGGGGGAAGGAAGCCAGGACCGGAAGGAGAGATTTGCTGAGGGGATTGGGTATAATTATGACACCTCAGAGACCATCAGGCTGTTGTTAGGCCTTCCCTCACTGCTTATTCTCATCACAAAACTCAGAGAAATTTCAGTTCCCAACACACCCTTATACCTATTCAAAGAAACCTTTCAGCTAGGCCTCTAAAATGAAGTCTCTCAACAACAGAAACATGGAAAGAAGAAAAGGCAAGAAGACACACACACAGAAATGCCTGAGACCCCAGAACCTAATGTCATGGGCCCTGAAATAGTATAACTCATAGAGAAGGAAGTCAGAAAGCAAATGAATGACGTGAACAGCTAGTTTAAACAAGATATTCTCAAAGAAATGCAGACAATGGTAAGCCAGCTTAAAGAGGAACTTACCAAACACTTATAAAGGTACAAGAAGCTTGTAGAACAGCAACCTCAACCAGCAACAAGACTCACCACAGCAAATCATAATCAAAACCCCAGAAATACAATGTAAAGAGAGAATATTAAAAGCAGCAAGAGAAAAATCAGCATTAGTCTAACAAGTCAAACCCATTCAAATTACCACAGATTTCTTAATGCAAACTAAATGCCAGGGGAGCCTGGAACAAAATCTTCCAAGCCTTAAAAGACAGAAAGTGGCAACCCAGGTTGCTGTATCCAGCAAAATTATCCCTGAAAATTGAACGGGAAGTAAAAACTTTTCATGACCAAGAATCCCTAAAGAAATAAGTGACCGCTAGCCCAGCACTGCAGAAAATAAACCAAGGAATCTTTGACAGAGACAGGCAAGCACCACCTAAGAAAATGGAGGAAAGGAACCATCTAAAGAGAACGCGTAGCAGGACACAGACATCAACCCTTCGATGAGGATCCCACTAAAACAGTATCAGCTTTTTCGTAAAATCTATGAAACTTCTCTCCATAATGATTATTTTTATTTTTATTAGCATATTAGTTTGCAAAACATAGTTATATTCAATGTGGGGAATTGGTATAAAATTTTGATCTGTGAGCCTTTTTTGACGTGTATAATGTGAATAGATATTTAGCTGGGGGTGAAGTGGCAGAAAGCAGTGGTTTTGACTTGGGAGATTATTAGTTCTAAAAACAGTAAAAGCTGGTAAATAAATGGTTCGTGGGGTCTCTTCCCTGCAGCTGTCATTGAGTGGTAAAGACAAAAGATCACACAGCCTTAGTCCATTGGCTAAGACCTCATTTGCCTTTTAGTTCAATCTGTGACTCTTGAATTTTACATCTTGATTTCAGGTTTTATAGATAAATTTGTAATAATGCTCTTATTTATTTCTTCCTGCTCCTCTTTGGGAAATAACACTTAAAAATTCTGAAATAATTAAAGTATGCCATTATACTTAGTGCTTTATGTGTGATATACTTTTGAGATATAGACTTATGCTCATTTAATGTAGCAATTCACTTATTCGGTCTTTGATATAAGTTTAGCCTAAGAAATCTGATTGACGTAATGATAAACTGAATGTCTTGTATAGCAGCACAATTGATAACAGCCAAATCTTGGAAGATGCCAATATGCCCAAGTACAGATGACTGGATAAAGAGGTGGTATATATACACAATGGAGTATTATTTGAACATTAAGAATGACACATTTGAGTCATTTTTAGAAAAATGAATGCACCTTGAGACCATGATGCTCAGCGAAACGAATCAGACAAAGTTAACTATTATATGGTTTCTCTAACATGAGAATACTAAACCATAAAAAATGTAAGAGACATGGAAGAGAGTAATAAGACAGATTTTGCAGAGAGAGAAAGGGAAGGGGGGTGACAGAGTGGGAAGGAGAAAGGGAGATAAAAGATTGAAAATGGGGGTGAAGGTGGGAGTTGGGGGGACAAGAAAGTTGTGGGAGAGTCAAAAAGAAGGGAAGGAAAGGTACTATAATTTGGATATGACACATACGTGCACAAAATACTGAAGTTCAACATAAAACATTACATTATATATATGTATATACATTCGTATGTGAAAAGACTTTCATAAAATTAAAATTATAGGAAAAAAAGATTAAATGCATGCAAAGAATCCTCTCCAATCATAATCAAATAATGCCTGGAAGATTAGCAAATATCAAAAAAAGAGAATCCCATTAGGAAGATTTGAAAATGTTTTGAAGTAAATGAGAATTAAAGCACAAAACAGCAAAATATTTTGATGCAGCCAAATCAGCACTCAGAGGGCAACATCCAGTTGTAAACTAAACCCAAAACTGATCAAAGGAATAAAATGTTAATAACAAAGATAAACCAAATAGCAAACAGACATGGAATAGAACTGGTGACCTGAAAGTTGATTCACTGAAAAGATCAACAAAATTGGTAAATCTATACGTGGCCAAAGAAATGAAAGTAGGGAGATTTCTAACAACGTGATAGAAATTAAAAGGGCTAGAGGAGAACACAATGAACAGTAACATACCAGTAAACCAGATAACCTAGATGAGATAAGACACTTCCTAGAAATAAACAAATTACCAAAAATGACACAAGAAGAAAAAGAATATCTCATGGATTTTGAAAAGACAGAGAATGAATCAGTAATCAAAAATTTCCCCAAAAAAGTCCTGGACAAACAGGCTTCAGTGGTGACTTCTATCAACCACTAAAAAGGAAGAAAATTAATACCAATCCTATTAAACCTTTTCAAAAAAATACAACACATCTTGAAATATTCCGTCAGAACTATATTATCCTGACACCCAAGGCAGAAAATAAAATCATAAGAAAAGACAAACACTGCTAATAACTCAAGAAATGAGATGACAAAAATTTCTACCAAAACACCAGCAAAGCAAATATAACAGCACATTAACAGGATTGTACACTATGACCAAGGGAAATATAGCCTATAAGAGAGAGCAAGGTTGATTTAACATAAGAAAGCCAGTCAATATGACAGATCACATTAACAGACTGAAAACAGCAACACACATAATCATCTCAATATAGTGAGTAAGCGGCTGGAGGAATGGCTCAGCGATTAAAGCAGTTTCCTAGCAAGCATTAAGTCAGGCGCTAAGTACCCAAGTTCAGTTCCCTAGCACCACACAAGCCATCCGGCATGATGGTGCACACCTGTAATCTCGGCACTTGGGAGGTTGAGGTGGGAGTATTGCCATGAGTACAAGGCCAGCCTGGACTCCACAGTGAGTTCAGGACCAGCCTGGGCTACGGAAAGAGACCTTCACACACACACACACACACACACACACACACTGCATAAGCATTTGACAGAATTCAACACCTTTACATGATAAAATTGTTTTCAGTAAATAAGAATACAAGCAAACTTTTTAACATCATACAAGGTTCCTATGAAGAACTCAGTTGGCAACCAATGGCACAAGACTGAAACCTTTCCCACCTGAGTAGAGACAAAACCGGTTATTGTTGCACTGTTTTCACCACTTTTGCTACTGATTTTCAACACTGTACTAGAGGTACTAGTCAGAGCAATTAAGCATGAAAAAGAAAGTGTCCAAATTGAAAAGGAACCAACAAAACAAACCTCTGTTCTCAGCTTACATGATTCTATATGCAATCACATAGAGTCCACAAAAAGCTACCAGACTAATTAATGAAGCAAAGTTGCAGAACATAGGTTAGCATGCAAAAAATAATTTATTTATACACTATGAATGAATGATTCTAAAAGGAAATTAAGAAAACAATTCTATCTGCAATTGCATCCAAAAGGACAATATACATGGAACTAAACTCAGCGAAAAAGGTGGAAGATTTCTACACTGAAATGTATAAATAATTGTTGAAAAATAATAAAGAACACACAAATAAAATGGGTAGATATTCCACAGTCCTGAATTTAAAATTAATTATTAACAAGACGGCAACATCAATGAATTAAAAATTAATCCTGGTAAAATGTGGCAATATTAATGAATTAAAATTAATTATTAGCAAGATGTCAATATTCTTCAAACCAATCAATAGACCCAAGGATAGCCTATTTTAATAGCGTTTTTCCTTTCTTTTTCTTTCTTTTTTATTTTCAGAATTGGAAAGGCTAATTTTTAAACCTACAAGAAACAAAAAGGGATTTTCAATAACCAAAACAATATTAAAAGGAAAAATAAATTTGAAGAACTTGCATTTCCCAATTTCAAAACCTACTACAAAACTATAATGACAAAAATAGTATGCTATTGCCATAACAGTATACAGAGAAACCAATGAAATGAAACTAAGAGTCCTGAAATAATCCCAAATACAGGCGACTGGTTTTCAACAAGGGTGTCAATATCATTCAATGGGAGACAGAACAGTATCTTCAATAAATGGTGGTAGGACAACTGAATAATCACATGCAATTCGCATGGATTCCTGGCTCAAAATTTGAAAGTTAACTCAAAGAGGACCTTCAACCCAACTATACAAGCAAAGGATAGCCAGCCATGATACTGCACTTTGAGATGCTGAGGCAGGGGGATCACCCTGACCTCCAGCATTCAAAACTTACACAACCCTTGTTGTTTTTTTCTCTTAGGAAAAAACATCCCAGAATAACTGAACAAGACTTTAAAGCACCCACCAGAGTTGACATGTTGGTCACATGAATGAGAAAAACAAAGAAAGAGAACAGACCTGCCTGATGCAGGAGAGGGACTTGATTCATCATGGGTGGCCTAGAACATGGACTCAGAGGGCCATACGTCAAGAAGTATAGGTAACTTTACACAGGAATTAGGGACGGACCTCAGTGTGCAGCCAGTGAGGAAGTAAGGACTTATGTCCTGTAACTACCAGAAACTCAAATTGACCAGTAACCCAGATAAGCAGGGAAAATTGTCTTCCTATGTCTCCGGTAGGAAGCACAGTCCTGCTCACATCTTGAGGCTCCCAACAGCCACTGATTCACAGAAATGTGACACTAAGTATGGGCTGCTTTATAAAAAACAGAAAACAATTATATATGAGTTTTAAGAAGACACTAGAGAAGTACACAAGAAGTGAATATTTAAGTAAAAAAATCCATTTCAGTAAAAGACACATTGAGATTAATCTCCTTCATAATACTCCCCTTAATCTTCACAAACTTATCCCACTGCTATTTCCACTTTGTGAAGCAGTTCTGAAAGACCTCATTGTGAGTGTCTTTATGAGGTATAATAAGAAATACAGTGAATGGAAAGGCAAGCTTGTAAAAACATTACAGCGTGTCCCCATCCACTTTATTCATGAGATCTGACATTGCGACTTCTGGGTCTTCCTCAAAGTCAAAATGAGTATGAAAGGTAACCATATTGAATAGATTCAAAACATGGAGGCAGGCACAACAGCGCGACTGAAGACCCAAGAATTGCTTCAGAGTGGCAGAACAGCAGGAAAGTGTCTTCAATGTGAAGTAGAATATATTTGCAGAAATTAATGGTGATGTGTCTTTTACTGTAATAATTATTTTTAATTCACACATTCACTTTATTTTTCAATCTCAACTTGTATTTCCAGCTACTTGCTTCATGGTTAGATACTAAAAAGCAGAGTGTCAGCACAATATGCAATCACATTGTACTAAATTCTACAAGCTCATGTCCTCTGCTCATGAGAGTCCACGGCAGAATTACATTTCATGCAGCTGAGCATAATGAGAATACCATGGGTTCAGAACATTGCACCGCACCTTGGAGAATCTGACCGCATGGGCGTGCTGGGCAGCCTCCAACTGAGACCTGGTCAGCTGCAGCTGCTCCTTCAGCATGTCAACCTCCTTCTGGAGCTTGTCAGTCTGTGACTTTGTCTTACACTCTGTTTGTGACAGAAAATCTTGTTAAAACATCATCTCTCGTGAAACCCATCTGGAAACTTAGATAGTCCTATCCTATTGATAACACAAAGGCAACTGCCCTTACTTGGGATATTATTATTTATTTCATGCCATGAGCCCATTTTCACTCTTTGCCATTATTTGGAGCCCTTCATATGACTGGGTAAAAATTACTTTTAACAGATTCTTTCAGCCACTGTGCTGAGGTTAGATTATCCTACAGAGGTAGCATGAAAGAAGAAACTATTCTGGCTACGTTGCCCCAGTAGCACTTGGGCTCTGCTTAGAGGTGCCTGTCTGAATCAGAGGAAAAATAGCCAGGGCTTCCACTGCAAGTACCACTATATTGAAACCACTGTGGTCACCATCTGTGTGGTTCCCACCAAACTCTCCCAGAGTGCCCATTGGCGCTAATACAAGCAGAGGCTGGTATTCAAAAGACATACTCGGGCCATCCCTCATCAGTTAAGGCAAAAGCAAGGAACTGAAAAGCTGTAAAAGGAAGCAACCAGTGCAGGGAAGAGTATTTATGTACATGTACTTACATGAAGATGTACACATGACTGAATGGATATACATGTGTCTGAGAGTGTAGACATGAAAGGTATGGAAACCAAAGTAGAAAGTCAGAATCTCAAAGATGACCTGAAGAGATAATACTCATTTCAGAGTTTGAAATGCTCTCTGAAAAGAGTATGAGATAGAGTAAGATACTGAAACAGAAGGAGAAAGAAAGTCAGTTTCACACTGAAGAATGGTCAGTTAATTAAAATATTTCATCCTTCCCATTTTTCCAATATATTGTAAAATCTATCAGTGGTCCATGACTTACAAATAGAATTTCACTTTGTTCCTATAATGCTTAGCTACTTCCCAGATGATAATTTCTATTTCCTTGAAATGGGCGGGAATGAAAAAAAAAAAAACTGGCTCCAAACGGAGAAGTAAAAAGCTAGGTACACAACTCTAGATACTAAAAACATTTAAGATCAGTGAGAATTTCTGTGGGTCTGTGCAGCAGAAAGCATTCTCTGCTTTTGAGAACATTTGGATAGTAAGAAACTTGGTTGGTGAGCAAGCCACAGAACCCCCTCCTATCTCTTGCATTTTAATTTCCCCCTCTGTATTCCAGTTAGTTTCCATCAGCACCAAAACATATCATCTCTTACATTCAACAAAACAACATTTTTTTCCTTGATCCCACGTTTTCTTCCAGATTAATTCTCATGCCTGATTCTTTTATGTCGAACACTATGAAATCAACATCTGTACTCAATAAGATCCTTCCCTTGTGATTCTCAGTTTATTAAAATTGAGCTTTTGTCCCCATCGATTTACAAAAGCGGCTACGTCAAAGTCACCAGCAACTGTCTTGACAACAACAGCCCTTTCTCCATCTGCACTTTACACTGTGCATTGTTCAATACACCTGAGCACTGTCTCCTCAAAACACTTTTTTCCTTGGTTTCCATGACAGCACACTCCCTAGGTCTCCCTCCTGCCCAGAGATGCCATTTCTCACTCTCCACCTGCTCTTCCTGGGAAGCCCTAAAGTTGGTCTCAGCCAGGCCAGCTGTCCGCCAGTGACTGCCAGATTCCTGCCTCCAGCCTGGGTCTCACTCTACCTGGAGCTTCAGATCGCCAAAATGCCCATGCGCCTAGCTACTGTATGTATGATATAAACGCACCCATGGCCAGCATCGCCAAATCCATCTTCTTTCTTCTTCAAACACTTCCCACTCCCAACCCTCCATTACAATAAACACCACTGCCCTTCCCCCAAGCCTCTGGACAAAAACGATGGTCATCTTTTCTTTGTCTCCCGTTCTCACACTGAGTCACATCTCATAAGCCTTGTGTCCATCACCCTTTACATCTTCACCTCCCCCTCTTCCCTGGAATCATCCTATCCAGGCTTGTCTCACCTGTAATTCTATATACTCTCCATTTCCTTCCACTGTGGCCTCTACTCTCCACCAACAGTTGTTTTGAGGTACAAATTTGATCCTGACCTCCTCCCACCTAAAATTCCCATTATATGTACAAAAACAAAAATAAATTCAAGCTAGGGTCTTTGTCACCTCCTGTGACCTGGCCTCTCCGCTTTTAGCCTCACCATACACTGTGTCCTTGCTCACGCATCATTCCTCCAGCCTCCCTGCTCCTCAAACATACTGCCCCTTGCAATCAGGGCTCCCCGCACCTAGGGACTCTCTTCTGTGATTCTCGCCAGAAGCTCAGCATGGCCACTGATTAGGTAGTCTGCTCAGTGAAGCCTTCCTTGACCACCTGTAGTCACCCTCCCTTCCATTCTTCTGTTCTGTCATCTTCACCCCACCTGGCACCATATAAAAGAAATTTCTCCTTTATTTGTTTAAGTGTCTCCTCTGCCCCTTTTAGTAAAGAAAGTAGAACTTCTCTGGCTCCTGGTTGTATCCTTAGCACCTAGAGCACTGCATGCACACAGTAGGAGCTCAAAACTTACTTCAGTGAGTGGAAGGACTGAGGAATTCACTGGACCCTATCTCACTGAGAAAAACAAAGGAAAAAAGAAAAGAAAAAAAAAACAGTTCTGAAAAAGAGCTCACTCCTTACCAAGGTGAAAATCTTCAGGGTGACGGCGTTGAATGTGACTTTGTAGAAAAGCACGGTTCATAAAGGCCTTGTCACAAAAATGGCACTGCAAGGGAGAAGCAACAAACCCAAGCATCAGTCACGAGTGTCAAGCCAAACCCAGTGGTGCAAGCGTGGAATCCTAGCACTCTGGGAGGCCGAAGCAGCACGACGGTAAGTTCAAGCCACGCCTGGGCAACTAACGTAGTGAGACCCTGTCCTATCTCAAAATCAAAATTAAAAAAAAAAGATTGGAAATATAGCTCAGTGTGAAAGCCCTGGGCTTGATCCCCAGTATTAAAGAAAAAAAAAAAGGGAATGAGTTTCCTCTCACATAACAGCATTTTCTACTCAGGTACCAGAGTACCACCTCTTAGGGGCTCTCTCTCACAAAGATGCTAATGGGGCAAGTGATAAGAAAGGCATGACTGAAATGACAAATATAGACCTAGCATGTTCTTCCCAAACATTCTTCCCAAATGGAACACACGGGACCTCCTGATCCTGAAATTAACCCCCTTGCTTTCTGGGACCCCTGACAGTGCTCCCGTACAAAAGAGGCTTCCGCCTTGTCCCCAACTTGATGGGGACAATCCAGGCAGGGTCTTTCTTCCCTTAAGTTCAGCACCCTCAGAACCTTAGCACTCACTGTTCCCCTGTCCAGTCTTCCCCGGGCCCTCCCATGCCTATGCCCTCTGGATCCTCAAGATGTCACTCATCAAGCATCTCGTGCACTGGAGATAGCGCATCCTCCATAAGGTCTTCTCTGAAGATCCTCCCACGAGTCCTCAGCACATGCCACTGTCTTATCTTCATCTCTGTATCACATATAGAAATATCTGGCCCGCTAAAATGAATGTTTTTGAGCTGAGCCAAGTACTTCTAGGCCTATAAACCTAGCATTTTGGGAGGCTGAGCAGGAGAACAAGAAATTCAAGCCTAGCCTGGGCAACTTAACAACTTCTAAGAGATCCTATCTCAAAATTAAAAAATAAAAATGGGCTGGTGGTGTGACTCAGTGTGAGAGACCTGGGTTCTATCCCCAGCTGGAACCATTATAAAAAAAAGAAAAATAAAATTTGAGGGGAAAAAAGGATATTTCACTATTATCTCAATATCCCTATTTTTATACTTTTACAGAGTTACATTTCAGACAAAACTTTAATTTGCTTCATCTCTACTTTCATCCCCAAGTTCCTACAAAGTAAATTAGGAATATCATACATTTCATTTCTGAATATTTTAGAACATATCACTATAAAAATGCAATTTTAATACTAATATATCAATAGGAATATCATTAGTCTGTATTTTGAAATGTGAACATTAATGCCTTGATATAAGCATAAATAGATAAAATTTCACAGTGTCCTAGAAAAAAATTCCATGTACTTTGAAACAGGCTACCAAAGAGGTCAACTTTCTGCAACAGGTTACGTCTCGTTTAGTCTACTGGTTTGCTCCACTTCTTTTTGTGCTATCCTTTTGCTAAAATGACCAAACGCACGCCCTACAGAGTTTGTCTCCATCTGGACTTTGCTGTTTTCACTTCTGTTGTGCCATTTAGTGTATTCTTCTATTCAATGATCATGCTATTCTTAATAGTGAGATTGAATCTAGGTTTCAGGCTTGTGTGTCCCAAAACACTACCATTTCGGTATGTCTCAGCACTGCTGAGAACATTTAAGAGTTCCCAACCCTTGGGCCATGAACTGGCATAGGTCCATAGCCTGCGAGAACCTGGACGCTGTGCAGGTGGTATGGGGAAGGCTAGCAAGACTGCATCTACGTTCCCAGCAGCTCCTCAACACTAGGCCTTCTGCCTGAACGCCATCTCCTGTCGCCACTGGCAGCACTAGCTTCTCAGGAGTGCAAACTCTACTGTGAATTGTGTATGCAAGGGATTTAGGTTACATGCCCCTTATAAGAACCCAATGCTTGATGACCTGAGCTGAACCTGAGGTGGTAATACTAACACCCTGGAGCTGCTGCAAATACAGATCAACACTGGCAGAGAGGTTTGGACTGCATAGAGGCCATAACATATCTGTTGCTAAACAAGTTCAGAGCTTCCACCAACTCTGCATTAGGATGAATGGTATAATCATTTCATTATATCTTTCATCATAATAAAAGAAATCAAGCATACATGGTACATGTGATGTAGTTCAATCATCCTAAGACCATGACCCCCATCCCTGCTAGTGGAAAAATACCTTCCATGAAACCAGTCCCTGGTGCCAAAAGGTTGGGGACTGTAGCCTTAAAGCACCTTTTTAGCATTCTGTGCTCATAGTAAGTGCCCAGGTTCATGCATAGGACTTTAAAAACTGCCAACGTTGGCCGATGTAAATATAGGTTCCAGATCTGTGTGCCACATTAGAGAAAGGGAAGAGGGAAGAAGTCATGCCTCCCTCTCTCACCAGGCCCTGTAACAAGCATATGAATGGGTCTAACATAAGATGCCCTCAAACATAAGCACTTGAACAATACTGTAGCCTTTCTAACCCAATCACCTCAGGCTACAGAAAAGGAGAGCAAGGGACATTCCATCTTCAAGCTGTAATAATGGCCCTCTGCCAGAGCTACCAAACATAGGTAAGAAGAAATCACACCATGTTCTCTGCCCTATAACCTTTTCTCCAATATTTGCTCCTGCTTTAGCTCCACTGTTCATGAGTCTGCTGAGGTCTTCTAAGGCATATTTGGCCGAAATCACTAAAAATGTATGGAACTGATCTTGTCCATCTGTTGCTCACTTTAGTATCCTTATCAAAGACTGTTCACATTTTCTCCAACTTAGCACAAGTCAAGTGTCTCTAAATGAAAACTCAAATTCCAAAATGTTCCAAATCCAAAACTTTTAAGTGTGAACCATGATCCCACAAGCAGAAAATTCCATACCTGACTCCAAGCTGTAACGTAACAGCTTGCAGTCGAAACACTGGGCCACTAAAAAACAAACAAACAAAATAAAACATTGTATTAGATGTACCTCAGGCTAAGTGTGTAAGGTGACTACGAAACATACATGAATTTCATTTAGACTTGGGTCTCCTCCCTAAGAGATCTCATTATGTATATGCAAATATTCCCAAATATAAATTACAACACTTCTGGTCCCAGGCATTTCAGAGAAAGGCTATACATTCAACCAGTACATGAATTTCTGGTATACTCAAAACTGAAATATTTATCCTGGGCTCAATGTCTAAGCCATAAAAGACGGAGATTACTACTAGAAATATTCAATTCTTTATGTACTGTTGCTATGTAAATAAATGTTCTTATTTAGGAAATATACTGACAATTTCAGGAGGCTGCAACTGACTGGGAAAGTGCTCAAAAGTAATAGAAAGAGAGACAGAGAGGACACAACAACCCGGGCAAACATTAATAACTGGCGACTCTAGGGGAGGTGTCAAAGTCCTTTGTCTTATTCCAGCAACTAACTTTTTGTCAGTTGAAAAGTATTTCAAAAATTTTTTTTAAATGAGAAGAAATCTATAAACTGAATTATATTCCAGGTCATTGAAGAGCTGACCTCAACCGGAACTTGTACACAGTTGGTTTTTCGTTACATCGATTACGGGAAGAAAACAGGTTCTCCAGCCAGCATTTGGAAGGACTTCCACAAAGCACCACTGCATATTTAATCATTAATTCCAGGCTGGCTGCAGGAGGTAACAAACCATGGCTGCTGCTGGGTAACGCCACTGTTCTGCTTACACACGCTGTTTCTTCTCATGCACAGCACCAATCTTTAAAGCGACAGACGGATGCCACAAGACAGGCCCCTCCAACGGGAGAGGGGTCGTGTCTGCGGTCTCACCTGGTAATAGCTGGCTTTGGCCTCGATCATCAGCTGCTGGGTGGAGATCATCTTTTTCCGCCGCTTACACTCTTCCCTCAGCAGCTTGATGTCCCCCGCCTGCTTGGCGATCAGCCGCTTGCCCTGCTCACAGTCGCCCAGGCTCTGGCGCAGGCGCTCTTCCAGGCCGTGCAGCTGCGAGGTGAGGAACTCCTGCGAGTGCATCAGGTACTCGATGGTGAGCTGCGCCAGGCGGATGAGTTTCAGTAGCACCGGGTCCACCCCCGACTGGCAGTGGGGGCACTTCTCATCCTCTAGCTTGCAAAAGGTGATGTTCATGATGTTCTCCTGCAGCGTCAGCACGTCCACGGCTCCTGCCACCTTATCCACGTCGATGGCACTCAGCCTTCGCCAGTCCACAGTCTCCAGTCGGGGCCGGAACTGGAAGAAGGGGAGGGGGCCCCAGGCAGCGCTGGGGGCGTGGCTGGCGACGGAGGCCGCGCCCGCTGCAGGGGCATCGGGCCCCTCGGGGCAGCTGGCCAGCGGGTAGTAGACGTGCTTTTGGAAGGGCTGCAGAGGAAGAGACCACGCTGGAGGAGGGGCGCAGAGGACCTGGGAGCGGGGGATTCCCAGTGAAGAACCCTAACAGCCCAGCCCAGCATTCCCCGGCACGCCCCAGGGTTCCCGCGTCTTACCATGCTTGCAAGCTGATCTGCCCTCGCCGCGCCTCAGGCGAGCGAGGGAGGGGCAGAGATCTAGCGTCCCCGACCCAGGCCGCCGCCACCACCCCCTCGGCGGGAGCTGGAGAAGGGCGGGTCCCCAGCGGTGTCGGCGGCAGCGGCGGCCGGAGCTCTGGGCGTCCAGGACGTTGCTATGGCAGCGATCTGCCTGGACCAGGAGCATAAGGGGCGCGCACCCGCTTGCGCGCGGTCAACGTGCGCCAAGGGCCCTGTGGAACCGGAGACGACCGCGTGAACGAGCCTGAGTGCGCACACGCGCGACCATCGCGGGAGGGCATCTCCCGGTCGCCAGCCAGCCCGCAGGAGCACCACCTTTCTTGGGCTTTAGGGATGGCGGATGCGAGTCCCTAAGACCGAGTGGGGCCCTGGGGAACCGCGTCTGCACACCCTTCTCTGCAGGAGACCAGCCTCCAGTTCCCGTGCACCCCAGTCCTAGGCTTAGGTTGGGATTCGGAATATGGATCCTCTGATTGAGCAAACACGTAGCACCAAAGCAACTTACAATGACATGAGGACAAAAGGGCAAGAAGAAATCTGGGGAAAGAGAAATTACGATATTCTGTTGGAGGAGACTACCCTGGGCAGACACATTCGTTAAAATTTATGAAGTTGTCCAGTTAAAATTAAGGGTGTGTTTTGTATATTACATCAAAATAAAATCGCTTTAAAAATTTAACTTGTCGTTCCCACGCGATGGCCGGCTTTCTGAATTTCTTACATCCCAGCCACTGTGTCTTAAGGGAATTTTCCTTCACGTAGGCTGGCGGTCTATATGTGACACTGTGAACAAGGTGCCCAAGACATGGCACAGTTCACTCATCTTCCCAAAGGAGATTCTCAAAATGCTAAAGGTAAAGGCAGGGAAAGGGAGCTACAGCATCAGCTCTCCACGCTGGTTTACAGGGCCACCATATTTACCTTAAAAACTTGCGCGGGGGCTGCATTGTTTTCTGGAGAAGCTAAACTATTTCTAGCAGCGACTTGCAGAGTTCAGTCCTCTCATTTTGGGGGTCTTCTGGGGGTGCCAGACCAATGAGCTGAGGAAAAGCCAGGCATTCCTCAGTCCACCGGGGAGTCCTTGCTTGGACCAACCATCAGGAATTTTCTTTTCTTTCCTAACAGCCAAATATGTGAACAGAAGGAAGGAAGAACAATTCAGAGTAACTGGAAGGAAAGTTGTAATAGCAAACATTTTTAGCCCTTTCCACATACTGCAAACTAGAAACAAGCCCCCAAGAAGTAAAACATGCACTTCACAGAAGCCAGAAATCCATATAATTTCTAATGGGTCCTTAGAAGAAAAATAAATAAAAAGCTATTCACTGCCTTCTGGTATAAAGTTCCTAAAGACACAGATAGCCTTAAAGCTTGATTCTTCCATGCACTTGCTGCCCAACCTAGACAAATTTGTTGGCCCTAGGCCTCAGCTTCCTCCTGCGTTTAAGGGCACTTAATACCCACCTAAGCGGTCTGCGGACTCTGGGCTCCATCCACTGGGGCTGCAGGGTCGGCGGGAACAAGGGCTGTGGTCTCTTGCTCACCAGCGTATCCGCAGCACCTAGGGCAGGACCGGCACGGCGAGGTCGTTCAGAATTTGCCCAACAGATGCTTGAATGAGTATAGGTTGGATGAATTAGGCGCCCGATTCCCTGGCTCATATCGCACTGTTATTTTTCCTACACGGCGTGGTATCGAGCTTAACCCTTGCTCTGGGCCAAGGGCCTCGGAGCTGAACATGGGAGCAGCCGCACGTCCGGCTGCTGTGCTGGCAAGGGAGGGCGCAGGCCGGAGCGCGCACCTCAGTTCGCGGCCATCATCTGGGGCGTATGCTGTAGGCCATCCTTGCCCCTTTGGATCGGGATCCCAAGATGGCCGGAACAGGAAAGAAGGGGGCGCGCTTTCCTGTTCCCCTCCCCCACCCCACCCATCCCGGGCCGGCCCCCCGCTCCGCATCGCGAGTAGCGCCGGGGCGCGCCCCGCACCGCTGGGCTGCGGTGACGCAGAGGCCGAGGCCTGTCCGGAGCGCCCTCGGCGCTTTCTCTTAAATGGCAAGGAGGGAGTAGGGGACTCCGCAGCCGAGCCAGCAGGATCCGCAGCGCGGAAGATCGCGGCCGCGAGGCAGGGGGAGGGCAGAGCGCACGGGCGCCCTGAAGCCCTGCTGCCTCCCCGGCCCTGGCTCACCGTGCTGCGCGCTCCTGGGCGGGTGCCGGGCACTGCAGGAGCACGGGGCGTCACGCGGGACCCAGACCCCAGGGTGCTGCTGGCTCAGGCAGGGCTGCAGAGGCCGAGGCGCAGCGAGCGGGAAGAGGCGGCGGGCTCCTTCTTTCAGGGCGCAGGATGAAGCGTGTCTTGTCTGGGCAAGTCGTGGCGAGGCGTGTCGCCCGGCGCAGCTCAGGGCTTTCCAGAGCCTGGGATCCAGGGCCTCGGATACCCCACCCCCCTCCCGCCCCCTCCCCTCCGCGATCTTCTCCCGGCCTCTTCTCTCCGCCGCTGGGCTCTTCTGGCAGCTGGGTGGGACTGCGCGGTTCGAGACCGCAGCGCTAAAATGCGCTCCTCCAATCCGGCAGCTGGTGCAGACACGTGGTGCCGTGGCGCGCTCTGTTGCTGGCGCGGGGCGCTAGGCCGGGGAAGGCTTCTCCAAAAGAAACCAGAGACGCTCTCAGGCTGTGGTTAGCCTGGCCCTCCGCTAGCTAGCTACATTTCCAAGCCTTCTATGAATTTTTTTCCAAGAAACCAGCGTAAGTCAGCAGATAAAAAAGGGACCTTGAAAAGGCCATCTATTGCCATCCTGCATTTGAGTGACCTGAAAAACATTGCTACACTAGGGATGAGCCCTCAATACGCGATATTAGTGATTTTTGTCAGACCACTCTGGGATTTAACCCCCAAACGCTCTCCACGCCTCTTTCTGTTATCCCCCGTTTGGGGCTGGAGCCGTGGATGTCCGTTAGTACGGAGTCAGTCTCTGTAATTTGGGAATAGTGTCACTATTTCTTTAACGTAAGATAGGAACACGTGATTTTACAATGGGCTAAAGTCAATGTTTTAAATCAATAATTTAGGAAGTATGTATGCATGTAGCATTTTACCAAAAGGAGGCTGACCAGGACTGAGAAATTTGAGGTTGTCTTTTAAGGATCTCTGTTGTGCATAATAAAATAAATCAGACACAGAAGGTTTCTCAATGGTATCTTTAACATGAGAAAACCAAATCATTAAGGAAAAGAGAGATGGAAGAAAGAAGATAGGCTTTGTGGTGAGGGAAAGGGAGGGAGTGGAGGTTGGGGTGGGAAGGGGAAAGGGATGAGACATGTAAATTTAAAAAAATTAAAAACATCTTAGAGTCTATTTTAAAAATTCTAGGATCTACTATAGCATAAACACGGAAGTGGCCATAGAAATTTGACCAGGTGACACATCACTGTTAAGGTGCTTTCCCTACACTTATTTCTGACTGAACCTATCTTGTATCACATTTTAGCATAACTTTTCTTTCTTTCTTTCCTTCTTCTTTTTTTTTTTTTGAGTCAGAATCTCACTTGGTAATCCAAGTTGGTCCTAAAGTCACTGTGTAGCCCAGGCTGGCCTCAAACTCAAAGCAATCTTTCTGCCTCAGCCTCACAAGTGCTGGCATTACAGATGTATGTCATCACACCCAGCTAATCTGGTGCTGGGGTGTTAGCATAAGTTTTCAAGCATAGTGATAGCTCAGTATATACCTATCTTGCATTCCTAGCTTGAGATGAAATCAAGAAGCCCAGGAAAGGCATAGTTGAATTTTAAATGTGTCTAGTTTTAAAATGTTTTGCATTTGAAAGAACATTCAAAATCCCTATAAAAATTTTCTGAGTATGGTGCGTAAAGATTTCTTCCTAGAAACTTCAGGCAATATAAGATAAACAGGGTAGGTGCTTTGCAAAAGCTATACAATGTAGTGTGTGTGTGTGTGTGTGTGTGTGTGTGTGTGTGCGCGCGCGCGCATGATGGTTGTCCAATATTATGTGATAACATACTATTGGAGTTAAATGTATTTGCCATTTCCCACTTTTGATATATTACCTCACAATTGTAGAATTAAAATACATAAGATGAATCAGTTGACTTTGGCAAACCCATTTGATCTTTTCCACAAACCTTTTATGGCAATGATCACATTAAACATTTTTAAAATTATTCGGGTACATCCACAAGACTACAAGAACCTCAAGTGTTCTAGCATGTTGAGAGTCTAATAAGTTCTCAAAGAAATATTTATTGAAGACTGACATTTCCAAATTTTTATTGTTATGATCTTCTACTGTTTTCTCTGCCTTTATAATGTTGTATCTTTAAAAAAAAAATCAACTGCAGCTAGGTCTGGTGGCATAGGTGTGTAATCCCAGCACTCTGGGAGGCTTAGACACAGGATCACAAGTTTGAGTCCAGCCTAGGCAACCTAACAACTTAGTGAGACCCTGTCTCAAAATCAAAAAACAAAACAATGGTCTAGGGGTGTAGCATAGTACAAAGGCCCTAGGTTCCATCCCAAGCAACAAAAAAATACAAAAGTCACTCTCCTGTAGTATAGAGGAGCTCCTAAGACTGTATTCAGGATGCACTCAGAACCTGAATGTAGGAGCTGCACACTACAGTTGGCATGGGGCCCCCTGCCTCTCGGCACCTTTTCCAAGTGATACCGATATACTTCTTTTAATAGCCGTATGTTTGGATGTTTTCTTGTGTACAGAAAATCAAATTTTAACTGTTTATTAGAACCGTTTACATCCCATATGTGATGGTTAAGACAAGAAGTAGCCCAGAGACCAAGAGACCTGTGTATTGAGGGCTTCATCCCTAATGCAGCAATGTTCAGAGGTGGAGCTGGAGAGGGAACTGGATGCCCAGGGACCAACACACTGATGGGCTGATATTTAAATGGGCTATTAGGGGGTAGAGACCAGCTGCAGGAAGAAGTTCTGGTCACATGTCTTTGAGGGATACAGCCTGCTGCTCCCAGACTGCTCTCTCTCTCTCTCTCTCTCTCTCTCTCTCTTTCTCTCTCTCCCTCTCCCCCACCCCACTCTGCTTCCTAGGTGCCATGAAGTCACCACCTTGTCAGTTGTGCCCTTTAGCCATGACGTTTCCACATTGCCACAGGCCTAAAAGCAATAGAGCTGCCCACCGCAGACAGGAAACTCTGAAACCATGAGCCAAAAATAAATATTTCCTTTGTTTAAGTAGTTTACAATAGGCATTTTTTCACAGTGACAGAAAGCTGACAAACACACATGGTCATTCCAGGGGTCACGGGCTGCTGTTCTTGGGATAATTAAACTCTAGTTGCCTAAATTGTCACTCGATAATTAAAATCTTAGGAGACAAGTTCAACTGACTTAGTCACATGTCCTGTCAAATGGCTTGGCTAAAAACAGCATTTCCTTGACAGCTCCAAGCCAGGCATGATGGGGCATGCGTGTATTCCTGCCACTCTGGCTGAGGCAGGAGGATTACATGTTTGAACCCAATCTGCAGCAATTTAGTGACAGTAAAAAAAAAGTGTGTGTGGAGTAGTTCAATGCAAAGACTTGAATCAATCCCCAGGCTGGAAAATAAACAAGACCAAAAAAAAAAAAAAAGAATAACCCCAAAAAACAAAAAACCCTAAAAACAAAACAAACCAAGAAAAAAACTGTTGGCAGAAAGTAAACATGTATGGATACATGGGTTGGCACTTTCTTGGTTACTAATTTCTTGGCCTAGCAAGCACAAGGTCCTGGGTTTGATTCCCAGCACCACATAAACCAGGCATGGTGGCACATTCCTGTAATCACAGCACTCCAGAGGTTGAGACAAGAGGATTGCTGTGAGTCTGAGGTGAGCCTGGGCTACATAGTTCAAGACCAACCAGGACTACAGAGTGAGACCCTGTTGGAAAAAAAACAAAACAACAACAAAAAAACAAAAAAAACAACTGAAAGAAACCCCGGAATTGGTGGGATGCAGCAAAAGCAAGTCTGAAAGGGAAACTTCCTACTGAAACTTGACCCACAGTCAAGGGAAAGAAAATCAGGTCTGCCTTTTGATGCAGGGAAGTATTGAAGATTTTGAGGCCTTATTTTAAAACCTACAGATTAACCAGTTCCATAACCTTGTTTCTCTGATTTGAGTGTCCTCCCACAGGTTCCAGTTTTGGCAGTTTGTTCCCACTGTGGACGTGGTGTAGAACTTTAAGAAATGGGCACCGTAAGAGGTGCTGTTACGGTAGTAGGTAGTTACCTTCTGAAGGGATTATGGTAGTTCTTTTAAGGGATCCCTAAACTCTGCAGAGAGGAAATTGTCTTAAAAGAGG
The DNA here is from genome assembly GCA_004027205.1 of Ctenodactylus gundi. Taxonomy (NCBI): domain Eukaryota; kingdom Metazoa; phylum Chordata; class Mammalia; order Rodentia; family Ctenodactylidae; genus Ctenodactylus; species Ctenodactylus gundi. The sequence continues at coordinate 152,225 of PVKB01003853.1, read as the reverse complement.
TAGGCTGGGCTGGAGGAATGACACAGTGGTTAAGCCCTGAATTTGATTCCCCAGCACTATGTAAAGCCAGGTGTGGTGGTGCATGCCTGTAATCCTAACAGTTGGGAGGCTGAGTCAGGAGGATTGTTGTGTGTGAGTCTAAGGCCAGCCTGGGCCTGGTAGTGATTTCAGGACCAGCCTGGGCTACAGAGGGAGACCCTGTCTCAAACAAAGAGAAAGGGTGATCCCACTCAGCTTTCTTCACTCCCTTCTTCTTGTATGCACACTGTCATCTGCTATGGGATCCTTGCCCAAGCTAGTGCTCTGTTGTTTAGACTTTCAGCCTCCAAAACCATGAACTAACTAAACAATGACTACATAGGTAGCCAGCCTCAGATGATTTCATTACAGTAACAAAAAAGTAGACCAATATGCTTTCTTTCTTTGATTATTCCCCAATAATCCCGAAAATGGCCAGGTGGTGGTCTGTTGAGACCAGTTCAACAGAACAATCTGTCCACTTGAAATGACTAAATTCTGGAAGATAGATTTTAAACAAGAGAAAACAAAACAAAACAAAAGCATTAACTCTCCAGGAAGATGGCTGTGTTCCAGTATTTAAGGCTGGTGGAGTGAAAGGAGTCATGTATTTGATAAGAACTTATGGTATGATAAAATTTACATTTTAGAGTCCACAAATTTATTACAATCAGATATTCATGAAGTTTTTTTTTTTTAATCTGGTTGCCATGGCCATGGTTCTACCCTCAGGATGACCAAGAGTGAATGCCTTCAATGGTTAGCACTCCGTATAGGCTCAGGCACCTTGAATTTCTCCCATGGCTTTGCATCCTGGAAGCTCATTTCAGTGGCAGCTCTCTCTCCAGCACTCCAAAGTGGGATATTTTTGTTGTTGTTTGTTTTTGTGGTACTGGAGGCTGAACTCAGAGTCTTCTCACTGAGCTATATTCCTAACTTTATTTATTTTATTTTATTTGATTTGAAACAAGGTCTCATTAAGTCATTAAATTGCCTAGGCTGGGCCAGAATTTGTGATTCTTCTGCCTCAGAATCCCAAGTGCTGGGAGTACAGTGGTGATCTATCACTCACAGCCCAAAGGGCTATTCCCCCCCCCCCATTTTATTGATATGTATAAGTGCAAAATTTAAGGTTGAAGTTGAAGTTGAATTGAAGTTGAGCATTTTGTGCACCTACGTATCTTGTCAAGGTGACAAGGATTTCCCACTCAGCTGTCAGTCTCCTCAAGCGCAAGACACAAAATTATATTACAGCACCTTCACACTCCTTCCTTGTGGCTTCCCAAAACCCTGCATCCAAACTCTTTTCCAGCTCATATCCTGGAAAAAAAGTTTTTTTTCTAAATATACATAGTACTTTTGAATGATTTGAAAGATAAAAGTGACTCAGAAGCACTACTTTTCCGCTATTGTCCTGGCTGGATTGCTGGGTCAGGAGGATAAGTGTCACAGTCAAAGTCAACAGCCGAATTCAGTATGTTCAGCCACACTTTCATGGGTGTCAAATGGCTGCTGATGCAGTGGCAGCTGAGGATCAAACTCCTGAAAGTGACAGTTTAATGTTGCTCTCCCACAACAGCCTGTATCTCTAGCCCTTTTGATGATCTTGCAAACATCTAATTCTGTTCAATTTCCCTACTGTTTACAATGTCTAAAACAGCTTCAATTCCTTACAGTAAGACTATTCTTATACTCCTTACCAATCCATAATTTTTATTACCAAGATAAAAATTTCTTTTGAAGATATGTAGAAGTACCCAGAATGCATTATCTATTAACAGCCAATTCTTTATTCCCTTTTCTTTGAATTCCTCCTTTAAAAATAATTTGCAATGGGCATAGATGGTCACTGATTCCCCAAACCTCATGTCTCTAATGTGTTATAGAATTTGGAATTCGGGTAATTATAAGATAAAAATATATAATGAATATATTTTGCTTCATAGTTGCTTAATATTATGATTTAGACCTAAAATGTCTTGTGTGTTTAGAAGATGATTGGATTGCAGGGGACCTACAGTCTTCAAGGGATTTGTTCATTGAAGAGTTAGTAGCTGAATGTTCTCCTGGGAGGTGGAGCCTGGTTGTAGGTCAGTCACTGAGGGTGTGACCTGAAAGGGTGTGTTCTTGCCCCAGGTTCTTCCCTTCTCGCTCTGCTTCCTGGCTGCAGTGCTGTGAACAGCTCTGCTATGCTTTGCTGTTGTGACCCACAGTTTCTGCCATGGGGTCTGCCACCACAGTCTGAATCCATTGCACATGTGAGCTGAAATAAAACCCTTCTCCAATAACTCATACCTCCCACCCCATCACCTAGTTTCAGCATTGGATTCCATATATGCTAAGTTTTTAATTATTTATTTTGCTTTTCAATAACAGAAATAATGTTATTAATTAAAGAGTGTGGTTGCTGACAAGTTACCGGAAGGAAATGGGAGCCATCACATCTTTGGAAAGACTTCTGGGCTCTGTAGAATTCTCTGTACTTTTGAGATGATCTCTCACTGTGGCAAGGATAATTCTGCCCCATCCACTCCAGCCTGTAGAACCTCTACTCAAGATTAAGATCCCTGTGAGAGACAATGTGATGCTCCTAGTTTGGGTCACATCTCAGATGGCCCACAAGGTAGAGGGGGCAGCAAAAAGTTCTGTGAGGGATGGACCTATTAATGTTGTTGAACCTAGCAAAAATGCATGGAGTTGGACAGTTCTCAAGTTTTTGAGTCAAGGAACCTCTTACTGCTTGGTCCTTTCAGACCCTACATAGCAACCAAAAACATTTCAGGCTATATTTTATATTGCAGTTAACTAAATGAAAATAACCTGACAGAATAAAGCATAATTCATTCCACCAAGAAAAGGAGCATAGTCCCTAGAGAAGTCCAATTTTTCAGTTGTCTTCATTTCTTTTCCCACAATAGTCTACATAAAACTTTAAAAACTTAATTTTTCTAGGTGTTCTGCCTTTTGTTCAGTCTTGCTTATTAAATTTAAAACATAAACACACAGAGTCACAGATTTAAGAGAAAAACTTACATGCTAAGCATGATAGTGTTACCAAAAACATATCATGTTTGCTGATTTACAGGTCCTGACATTCTAGTGGTAAGATGTTGAAGAGAAAATTAGAGGTTATATAATAAATAAATAAATTAATTAATTAATTATGCCACCTGATTACTTGAACCAAATCTAGGAATTGATCCTGATGCTTTTGTTAGTCCGATTGATTCCCATCTATCCTATTCATTATCCCCTTAATGCACATCAAATCTGCTTGCTTCTTTGTATTTCCATTCCTTTGGTTATCACCATAGTTAAATCCACAATCATCTTTCATCTGGATCACCACAAACACCTCCTCAGTGGGCACACTGCTTATCTTTCTACATTTCATACAGCAGCCCAATAGCTTCAGCCCTTTATGCAAATTCCTCTTATGGCTCTCTGTTTTCAATAAAACAAAACTACTTTTATAGCCTAAAAGATATAACAAACAATTCCCAGCTTAATGATTTTTGCCCTTGACTTCATGGCAATATGAAAGTGATACACATTCAATAGAAACCATACTTCAATTTTCTATCTCCCCCTTTCCTTTCATCCTTATGATACTCTCTTGGGATATTGGTCAAAGGTGGGGAGCTTTAACTTTCAGTGGGCCATGTGATCGTGATCTTCCATTTCTAAGCTATGTTCAGTATGTTCCATGCATTAAATTCATTTTTCACTTCCAATATTTTCAACTTCTGATGTGCTTATGAGGATGCAGCTTCATCATGTGTTGAGAAAATTTTTTACCTCCTGACATCATGTCATACAATTGTCTTTCAAGTTTATTACATTGCAACATACTTTTCTTAAAGAGCAGTAAGATTGTACTTGCTCTTTTCTCTATGACGCCCCTAAGGTGACAGGATTGTTTTCACCAACTCCTGCTGTCATTCACCAGCTGTCCTGTTGGTTCTGACTCCAAAATATATCTCAAATCCTACATTTGTTCTTTTTAGACTGGGTCTTATTCTGCAGTCCAGGCTAGTCCTGAACTCACTAAGGAGCCCAGACTGGCTTTGAACACATCAGTCCTCCTACCTCAGCCTACTGAGTGCTGGGATTATAGGTGTTTGCCACCACACATAGTTTATGTGGTGCTGGAGAATTGAACCGACGGGACAGCACCCCCAGTCTCCTACAAATTATTTTTATCTTCACCATTAGTGACTTGGCTCACAACAACCTTGTAACTGTAGCAGATGTATTAGACTCATTGATTATCTTTAGTGCACAAGAACACTTCCCAGGCTCTTTGAAGTTATGTGGATTCACATCATTAGTTATAGCCAGTGGAAATGGGGGTGACACACACCTCTTCTGAATTCAGGACCTTTTCTTGCCATATCTCAGTATTTGTAAGACCTGGTATTGAGATGGTAGAGCTACAGCAGCTTGGATACATTATTGCTACTTTTAGGGTATTGTCCTGGAGTGTGTCTTGGGGCTGCCCTAGACTTTGTATGTTTCTGTATTTTTTCATATTTTTATTTTTGTTCAGCCCAAAATATTTTCTAATTTCTTCCAGATTTTCTCTTTGACCAATGTATTATTTAGAATACAATGGTTGGAATTTTCCCGTTTATCTTTTTATATTGACTTCTAGGTTAATTACATTGCATTCAGTATGTACTTTGATGATTTTAATTCTTTTAAATTTGTTAAGTTTTTTATTTTTATGATTATGATCCAGGATATGGTCTAACAATTCTTTTCTTTTGAGATAGGGGCTCATGCTATATCCCATGCTGTTCCTAAATTCACCATGGGGCAAGCCCAGGCTGGCCTTCAACTGAGGGCAATTCTCTTGCCACAGCCTCCCAAGAGCAAGTGTTAAAACTATATATCCATTAGACAAATCCTATTTCCCCCTTTCCTTATTCTCTGGCAACCACTACATGTATTTCCCCCATCTTATCACTTAACAAAGCAGAGTCATAATCCATGATATAATTCTTTCTAAGTGTTCGACTCAATGGTCTTTTAGTATATTTAAAGATATGCAACAATTACCTGCTACCTAATTGTACAAAGTTTTATCCCTTTCCCCTCAACAAAGACAATTTTTGTTGTACTCCACTCTCCCTGTTTTTCCTTACTCCCAACCTGTAGGTACCACTTAATCTTTATTCTGGCTCTATTGATTTGCCCATCCTGGACATTTTGCCTGAGTGAAAGCATAGAAATTCTAGTCCTTTGTTTAGGAACAGCCTGGGCTATAGACTGAGACACTGCCTCAAAAACAAACAAACAAGCAAACAAGCAAAACAAAAAACATAAAAAGAAAAAGAAAAAGTTCTAGTATTTTGTGATGAGAATCTTTTACCTAGGAAGATCTTTTTCAAGATTTACAATATAGCAGGACTTATCAGTATTTCATTCCTATTTACAGATACTTTATTTCATGTATTTATTACAGTTCATTTACTGATTCTCTTGTAGATGAACACCTGTGCTGCAACCACTTTCTGGGTTTTGTGAGCATATAAATAGCTATCAAATGCATGTCCAGGTTCTTTCATGAACACATTTTTCAATTCTTTTGACTATACACCTAGCTGAAGAACTCCTCAGTCATGTAGTAACTGTATATTTAATATTCTGATGTTAAATTGTTGTTTTCTAACGTGGTTGTGCCATTTTACATTCCCAAGAGCAAAATACAAGTGGCTCCACTTCTCCATAACTCTCATCAACTCTAGCTATTGATCAGCTGGTATTTTTCATGGTACCTTCTTATGTGTGTAAAGAGGTTGTCCCATTAGGCTTTGATTCACATTTCCCTGGCCATCGTGTACCTCTTAGAGAAATGTCTAATGAGATTTTATTTTACAAATAGGTCATCTTTTTATTCCTGAGGCATAAGGTTCTTAATATATTCTGGATATAAGCCCCTTATTAGCTACATTATCAGCAATTTTTTCTCATTTTTTTCCTGTTTCTTCATTTTCTTGATGGTGACCTGTGAAGTCCAAAAGGTTTAAGTTTTTCTGAAACTTTAGTTTTCCTCTGAGCTAATTTTTTTTTTTTTTTTTGGTATGGATCTAATGCTCTGAGTGGGGACTATAAGTATTTATTCTGTTTTCTTCTATGAGTTAGTTTCAGTTTTACATCTAGTTGTACAACCTGGTTTGATTTAATTTTTGTGTATAGTGTAAAGAAAGGGTCCAACTTCATTCTTTTGCATAACGATATCCCTTTGTCCCAGAATTATTTGTTGAAAAGGCTATCCTTCGAATTGTTTTGGTATCCTTGTTGAAAATCAGTTGAGGACTCAAGGTTCTGCACAAGGTTCTGGGTTCTATTCCTCACTATCACATAAGCCAGTTGTGGTGCATGTCTTCCATCCTAGCACTTAGGAGGCTGAGGCAAGAGGATTGTGGTGAGTTCACGGCTAATATGGGCTACATAGTGACCTCAAGAACAGCCTGGACTACACCTTGTCTCAAAAAAAATTATTTCTTGAAATCAAAAAACTTATCACAATGTAAAGATTCATTCTGTTCTTGTAGGCAGTTTATATCCATGTTATTATAAAAGCTTCACTTTGGCAATTTTTGTCTTTTAATTATTGTGCTCATAATATCTGTATTTAATGCAATAGCTTATACATTTGAATTTAGATGTTATGATCTGAAAAATAAGTCCTTACAATGGGTTATTATATGAAATTTGCAGGACTTTTGAAAAAGACATTAGCTATTAAGTCGCTTAATTTAGAAATTTAAAAAGCCGAATTCTTAAGATTTTGTCCTCTGTATATAAAAAATAATGCTATATTATATTAATTTCATATAATAAAATCAAGAGAAGATATTGCACAATTTTTAGATAAAGACAGACCAGTTGGGCTCAGTGGCACATGGCTACAATCTCAGCTACTCAGAAGACTGAAGCAGGAAGATTGCAAGTTCAATGCTGACTTAGGTTAATTAGTGAGACTGTCAAGAGAGAGACAGAGAGAGAGAGAGACTGGGCACATAGTTAAGTGCCTCTGGCGTTCAATCTCTAGTACTCTCTTTTACAAAAAAAAAAAAAGGCATAGATCAACTTGGTCAATAAACATAGGTCAACCCTTCAAAAATGATATAATATTCTCAATTTTAGATATACCATCATTTATTTAAATATGCTACCACTGTTTTAAAGGGTTTGCTATTATAATTAATAGGTAGTATAGATTACAATATTTATTTTTAAAAAGATTTCAGAAATGCATAAAATATTACATTAACTTTTTCTACCATCAGTGGATCACTTTGGCTCTTGATTTCATTGGCAAGAGTGATTAGGTAAGAATGATGCCAGGGGAACATTGCCATCCATCGTACACATAATTTTAGCTTTGTGTATTTATTTCTGTTTGAAGTGACGTTATCTTATTTGTCACACAATTATCTTTTTCAAGATATACTTTGTAAAACATAGTTATTGATACTACAGGACAGTTATGTAATTGATCAGTAAAGATTTGTGATCACTTAACATTGAAGACCCTTTCTTTATTGTTTTATTCCCTCAGTTACTAGGGATTGAATTCAGAGCCTTTGCACTAAACTATATGCCCGGCTCTTTTTATGTTATTTTGAGACAGAGGTCTCACCAAATTACTCAAGTTTGGCTGAACTAGCCATATTCCTACCTCGGCCTCTCACAGTGCTGGGATTACAGACATGCTTAGCTTCTATTCTTATTTCCTTTCTTTTCTCTCTCTGTCTCTCTTTTAAGACAGGGTCTTGCTCTGTAGTCCAGGCTGGTCTTGAGTTCACTTTGTAGGCCAGGCCGGCCTCAATTCCCCAGCAATCCTTTTGCCTTAGCCTCCCAAGTGTTATTCTTATTTTCCATGACACAAAGTCTGTCATCATCTCTCTTATAAATTTTAATTTTCCTCTCCAGAACTTTTCAGCTCTGTTGCTTTTCCTTACGGCCAGAATTACAGGCAGCATTCTGGTGATAAATCAGGGCTTAGGAGCATTGTATTTTATTAAATTTTTCCCTTACTGTCTCAAGTTACTTTTTCATAACTGTGACTAAATACTCAACATCCACAACTTAAGGGAAGAAAGATTTATTTTAGCTTACAGGTTCAGAAGATCATAATCCATTCATGGGCAGCTGGTAATGGTGGAAGCACAGCATGTCAGACAGAAGTCAAGTGAGGGAGTTAGTAGGTATCCTTCCAGGTCATGTTCCAGTGATCTGCCCCTTCTGGATCAAGCATCAGTGTTCTGCCTGCCCATCTTGGTTAAGCTCCGGTGATCATCCCTTCCAGGTTACATATCCAGTAACCTACTTCACACCTGCAATCCACTACATATCTATAATTCACACACCTGTACTGCACTTGTCTTAGTTACTTTTTCATCTTTGTGACTCAATACCCGACATCCACAACTTAAGGAAGGAAAGATTCATTTTGGCTCACAATTTCAGAAGGTCACATTCCATACATGGGCAGCTGGCAATGGTGGAAACACACGGAGGTGGTACAGCCAGAGAGCTCTTCAAGTGAAGCCAAGTGAAGCAGGAAGGGGGAACTAGCTAGATCCTGTCCTAGTGACACATCCTTCCGGGTTAGGCACCAGACATCTGCCACTTTCAGCAAGGCCCCACCTCCCAAAAGCACACAACTCCACAGGCATCCCACCATATCCAAACTCCTGAGGTCTTTGAAGGACTCTCTAGATCCAAACCACGTCACCATCACACACCCCAAAGCCACCACAGGCCCATAATCCACAACATACAAATACATGAGGCTTCTGGGGGACATTCCAGATCCAAACCACAGCACTATGTTCAACATTTTGTTGGCTGCTCTGCTCACAGTACATTTATATAATTTTCACTAGCATATTTGTGGGCACCGAAATCATCTACCATTTTTTCACTCACATAGCTTTGTGATACAATGAAAAAGGGTGAAAAAAAAAGAACCTTAAAGAGTTCCTAAAGCAGTCTCATTATTCTGCTCTCCTTGGAATAATGAGTGACATCCGTGTAACAGTTTTCCTTTTACAGGAACATTGACCTGCTTCATGTAACTTTAAAAAAAAGTTTTGAGCCACCAAGATCATACCCATTTTACAGACAAAAATAGTGTACATTCTATAAAGTCATTATTTCCTGGGTTTGAGTCTTCTGCTCTTCATATTTTATTATGCTCCCTTCCCCACAGCTAATCAAAGATTTGGTGTTTCTTTTCTCAAAATCATTTTTTCATATCAGCTTCTTTTGGAATAGAAGGCTTTTTATTTTTATACACTTTATTGTATATCACAAATTTATTGTTCTACTTATAATTCATGAGTTCTTCTAAAGCATGAAGTAACACTAAGGTGGCAAATACATACTCCTGGAAAAAGTAGTCAATATGCACTTGACAATACTTAACCATAACAAAAACCTCATCGTTTTACTCCGAGTCCAACATCAAAACATCGCTGGTGTACAGATGTGTGCATTCAGGCAGAGGAAACAGCCTTGAACAAGCTGAATGCCAAACGGAGCACCTCGAACTTTATCTCCCCCCAGGTCCTATCTCTCGAGTTTCTGATGGATGCAGTATCCGCTCTAACAGGTCTCTCTTTTGACGGTTCAAGTTGGCTGCACTCATTGGCAAGGGGTCCCTTTGGCCTCTTAGGTCACTGTCCCTGCCTAGTCCCGCCATCGCCTAAGCTTGCCTACGGGTGTGTGTGTCTTTCCTTTTTCTTTTTGGGGACGCTGGCAGCTTCCGAGCCAGTGTTACCCCTTCAGGACAGTTACGCCCTTCTCTCTGCGTCCCACCGACATGTTACAGACTTCGTTAAATCACGCTACGTAACAGAGTCCCAGCTTCTCCAGACGGTTTCCTACTTTTTCTTCAGTCAGTATTAATTCCGAGAACTCAGCGGGAGTTTTTTCCCCTGGGCTGCGTCTGCAGGGGAGAAGCGCCCCTCAGCCTCCCGAGGACGTCGCAAGGCCTTCCCATTCCGGACGAGGCGCCTGCGCTCTCCTCACCAAACGCCACATCGGGAAAGCTGACGTTGCTCCAGGCCGTCCCAGCGCTCCGGGACCAACCCAAACGAGCTCCAGCTGTCTGCGCATGCGAACTCGGAGGCCGCGCCTCGAGACGCTCGCACCGCCTCCCTCCGACCGGTCCCTGCGATTCAGGGCGCGCTGACAGCTCCGCCAGCGAAGGACGAAGCCTCGTCTCGTGCCTCCACGTTATCCTATCAGGGAAGGGGCGGGGCGGTGGCCTGCAGACCCAATCAGCACCAACCACGACCCAGGCGCGCCCAGTCGGAAAGCAACCAGGAAGAAGGGGATTGGAGCGTAACGGCAGGGGGCGTGGCGTCTTCGAGTCCCGCCCACCGCTGCTTTTCTCCGCTGGGCGCTAGCGCCGCTGAGGCCCGAAAGCCGACTGCAGACGGGCGGAGCTCCGCGGGTGCTCGCGCGGGCTGGTGGGCCCCGCACCTTCCTCGTCCTCGGCCCCGGCGCCTCGGCCATGGTGGCCCCCGGCTCTGTGACCAGCCGGCTGGGCGCGGTGTTCCCCTTCCTGCTTGTCCTAGTGGACCTGCAGTACGAAGGTGAGTCCCGTCCTGCCGCGCCGCGGGTCCCGGGCCGGCACTTCCCGGTTCCTCTCCCCGCCGGCCGCGGGCGCGCGTCTCGGCTGCTCCCGCGGCGGGCCTGGCCGAGCGCGGCTGGGGCGGCGGCCGGCGGGCCGCGGGGCCGGGAGTGGGGCGGTCTCCCGGGTCCGAGCGGGACGGGAGGGGCGTCCGGGGTCGCGGCGACGCTGCCCCGGCGAGTCCTGCCCTCGCTGGCACCGTCGCCGGGCGCCCGGGGGCCGGCTCAGTGTTGCTGGGGGGAGCCGTGTGGCGCTTCGGGGCTCCCGGGGCCGGGAGCGGGGTTTATGTTCTGCTGGGGACCTTACCGACTGTTTAGAAAGTGAGCGGTCATCGCATTTCGGTCCACTGACGCATGGAAGTTAGTTTGTGTTGGAATTGCAGTTCACACTGTGATTTTTCAACTTTTGGCACGGTGTCATTTAAGTTTTTTGAGCAGGCCTTAATTAGAAAAGGTCTCTGAAGAAGGTTCTTCAAAAAGATATGAGTGCTTGAATTTCATTTCATTCCCATGGGCTGGAATGTTGGCTGCTTGCTCCACCAGAATAGGGAATGTGAGAGGGCTGTCTCATCTTGGTGTCAGCAGGGAGGAGAAAGAAGAAAGAATTAAAAGTGCCAATTTGTCAAGTGCTCCCAGATTAGATTCCATCTAAATATTAGAGTATGATAACAAATTCATCCAGTGATAAGTTTGCATCCTGATAAAAGTGAATCTTCTAGGAGGTCAAATTACACACGGAATGTCCCCTACTGCTGAGAGAGAGTGAAGAGCCGAACTTGGGAATTGTGTATGGTGAAATACTCTCGAAAGTGTCTTTTTATTGGGGGGAGGATAATACTTTCCAGTTTTTAGGTCTTATTCATGGAGGAGAGAGAGGGAGAAAGTGTTTATGTGTGTATGTGTCTGTGTGTATGAGTGCCTGTTTTGGTGGCTTCTTGTTTAGTTTTGGTTTCGTGGTGACCATACTTTTTATTTTTTTCTTTTTTTGAGATGAGGCCTCGCTCTGTAGCCCAGGCTGGTCCTGAACTTACTTTTGTAGCCCAGACTGGCCTTGGACTCAGGACGATCTGCCTGCTGGAATTACAGGCCTGCACCACCACGCCTACCTTTACGTGGTGCTGAAGAATCGAACTCAGGGCCTTGCACTTGAAAGGCAAGCGCTTTAACCTCTGTGTCATTCCTCCAGGCCCCATACTTTTTTTTCTTTTTTGAGCTGAAAATCAGAATATGTAATTGGAGAACATAGAGCCAAAGAATTTGTCAATGAGGCTCTCCTAGAAAATACAGGGAATATGAATTTGAATGTGTGATTCACTTTAATATACATTTAATATATTACAGTTCTAATTCTCTTCTTTGTGTTATGTCCAGTTATTATTAGTGATTTATTTTAGACACTTAAGAGAAAGTTACGCTCAAATGTCAATTTTTTAATTTTTAAAGTTATGGAGGTGCATACTTTCGTATCATTTGCTTTTCCCGCTAGCTTGTGGACCATCTTTGTAGAATTTCTGATTTTTGAGTAAGTCTGTAAGACTTCATTTTGGTATTCTAATATTTTCCATATGAAAACCACACTAAAGAGCTTTTTTGTGTAGGAAGCATTGGTGACATTTCTCAGAGTAGTACTAGCATGCCCCCTTCCTTGTCTGCATTGTCTGTGTAAAGTTGGTACAAGTGTTAGAGAAGAAAGGAGCCTCTCTGTAAGCCGTATTTTATTCATGGAGGCATGTGATGTTATTCCTGCTTTACAGGGGACAGAACTGATGCTCCAAGAGTGTTGTTTAAGTTTGTTTTGTGTGCGGACTCAAGACAGAAGTTAACTTGTTTACAGTATCATGTGGGTTCAAGCATTTCTGAGAGGTCGCAGCTGAGCAAAATTGGTGTTTTTTGGTTAAGTACCAGCTGTTAATGACAAGAAAGTAATTTCCTAGCAAATTTAATCAGTGGCTCTTAAACCTGAATCTTGTGTGGAAGGATTTAAAAAACATAAGAGCTATGGGCACTACTTGCAGTTTCTGATTTGGTAGTGACATAACTTATATAGGCAAATCTGTAATTTTGCTTTCTAACAAGACTTCAGGTAACCAACACTTTGAGGACCACTGGTGTAATAAATTATGTAGAGTAGCTAGGGACCTGCTATCTGTTAGGCCCTGAAATTGGTGAAGGGGATATAGAGGTAAGAACCTTGACTTAAATTAGCACACGGTTTTCCTGAATACTTTGGCTGGGTTTACTAACTTCATAGTTCCCACAGAGTTATGTAGGTCATATGATGCCACTGCCAAGCTTCACGAGCAGAACTAGAGAATGGCCTGAGACAGGTGAATGCTATGGAGGCCATTACCAATAAGTAGGGTGGATGGCCTATCTATCCTTTTCTGATTGAAAAACATTCATCTTTGTGTTTTACCTAAACTTTTCTGTTAATTGTAATCCAGAGGAGAGCATGTATCATGATTTGAAAGAGTGACTCTTTGTACCCCCTCTTTTCAAAGGCCTTTGAAAGTAGTCCAAAGTGCTAGATTAGAGATAGAATTTTTGGAATATGTCTTAGTTACTTTTTCGTTGCCGTGACTCAATATCTGACACCCACAATTTTAGGAAAAGGAAAGGTTTATTTTAGCTCACAGTTTCAGATGGTCACAGTCCATTCAGGGGTGGCCGGCAGCAGTTGAAGTACATGGCAGAGAGAGAGGTGGCGGCAGCTTCTCACGACATCACAGACAGGCAAGTGAGACTAATTGAGACCAGTCCAAGTCCAGTCTTAGTCTCTCCTGCATCCGAGTATCGAGTATCGAAGGTGTGGCCACTACACACCTTTAGTCTTAACTCACACACCTTTAGTCTTAAGTCACCTGCCCTTAGTCTTAACTCACAGGCCCCTAATCCCAGCAACTGCAATCCACCCCTCCAGGCCAGACCCCAGTCCACCAACATTACATGGCTCCATAGACAATCCATAACATTAAAATACATGAGGTTTTTGGGGGACACTCCAGATGCTAACCACAATAGAACAGAAAGAAAACTTCAGTAGTATCTACTTCAGTATTTCCATATTACAGATAAGAAAGTTATTTCAATTCTTTGCTAATGGCTTGTTTTATTTTGTGACTTAAGTAGGAACAGTGATTGCAAACCAAACCTTTTCTTTCTGTTATCAACATTTGATCTTCTTGAAATGGTATCTGGTCGCAGTTTATCTTTATTTTACTAAATGAAGCTGATTGAACTGTGTATTTTGGTCATAAGGAAGAAAATAATTGAAAATTTGTATGTGTAAAAGGCCGAGGTAATTTTTGTTTGAGCCTAAACTACTAAAAGTATATTTTGTTTTCTCTGGGATTTTGTTGACCTTAGTTAAAATATTGTAAGAATAAATGAAGTAGTGAAAATGAATGACTTCAAGTGAGTTATATATACACTATTATAGCAGATGGTCAAGTAACTTCTAGAATTATTTTTAATTGTTTAGAAGATAGGCTGTAGGTAGCTATAGTGTTAAGGGTGCAGTCCATCTGACTTTTTACTATTTTGTAACAGAGTGGCTGGAAATACCGTAGTTCTCATTCTTTGGGATAGGTGGACTTGTTCTTAGATGAAATGCCCTGAATAAACTAGGTTTTATTATCTGGTGTGAAGTTAATTAATTGCAGTATAGTTAAGTTTGTATTGTCTTGGTCTCCTTTTGATTAATTAATAAATATTTAATCTTTGTTTACATGGAAGAACCGTGGAAACTCAGTCATCTGCTTCTACAACTCAGACATTTCAACCTTAATTTATTTTTCTTGACTATCTAGAAACTGACTTTTTTTCTTAATAATTGGTGTGTTTGTGTCATTTGGAGTTCTGGAATACAGTCTTACCAGTGGTCACCTATACCACATGTTGGTGAGGTAGACAGAGTGAAATCAATGATTTTGCCTTAGCATTTACAGATCATGTGGGTATATAAGGTATGCATTTTTGAAGCTTCCATGTCCTTTTCACCTTCTTTCTTAGTTTGGATTTAGTGGCCTCTCAGTACAGTTATTTTATGGCAAACCTCCATGGATTTTCCTGCTACATTCTTTGGCCTCACCCATCTAGCAAATTACAAAACTTATTCCAACCTGGTCAGCTTGTTTGTTGTACTTCAGAGCTGAACACAGGTGGAGAAAAAAGTTTCTTTTTGCATCAAAACTCCTTTTAGTGTTACTTGGTATCAGATGATCTGTTATTTCATACAAAAATCATTTTTATATTTCATGTCCTTTTCCGCTTCCCTCTAACTACCCCCTTCCTTTTCCCTCTCCACAAAGTCTATCTTCTTACTTTCTTCCATATCTCTTACATATTTTATGGTTTGTTTTCTGATATTAGAGAAACCATTTTAACTTTCTGGGTCTGATTCACTAAGCATAATGGTCTTAAGGTACATCCGTTTCCCTACAAATGACTCAAATATGTCATTCTTAATGGCAGAGTAATACTCCATTGTGTATATTTACCTCATCTTCTTTATCTAGGCATCTGTGTTTGGACATACTGACTTCCAAGATTTGGCTATTATAAATTATGTCGCTATAGTGTGATGACTTTAATTTTTTTGGGAAGATACCCAGAAGAGGTATAACTGGTTCAAATGAATGTTGATGTTTGTTGAGAAAAATAGTTTGTTCTTGGTCTTATTTTAACCACACAATCTCAATCTCAAATACATGCATGATACTAATATTTCTGTAGTTCTCTAGTAAGTCTGTTTTTGAAAAAATCAGTTTTTGAACCTTTTTCTCTTTCCTAAAGCCTCAGATTTAAACTCCCTTTAACCTCATTCTTTTAGACCTTGACTTCATTCAGCAAATGAATTCTGTCACAGGACAACTTCCAATTCTATCTACCAGAAGTTCAGTAGGTTGTCTGCATCTGTTCAGGATCTACTACCTTTCATTTATTAAAATACAGAAAATGTGTTTCCAATTAAATCCTATCTCTATACTTATGTTTTAGATTGTGTTATCTCTGACCTGAAAATGTTTTTCCTATAGTTATTTCAGTCTATTTGTGCTACTGTAACAAAATACTTTTGAGTAATTTATAAACAAAAACTTATTTATTAACCACTTCTGGGCTTACTATCTAGTCTGGGCCTACTTGGCATGAATCTTAGTATAGGTGACTATCACTTGTTACCTTCTTGGCTGGGAAGTCCAAGATCTCTCCATATCTGGTGAGGCCTGCTTTATTGTGTCTTTATGTGGCAGAAGGGACGGATGCTATTGCCTCACCATACCAGAGAGTGGAAGGGCATAAAGGACCAGTTTCTAACACTCCAGCTCTTTTATAAGGTACTCATATACGCTTGAGGATATAGCTTTTAAAATTCACTTCCCAAGCCTCTTAATACTACCACAGTGGAGTAAGTTTCAGCACATGAATTTCAGGTGAATTTCAAACTATAACAGCTTTCTATCTTGTGCCATCACTTCCTTTCCTTTTATGAGATCAATGCTATTAGCACTTCAACGCGTTATCACATTTCCATCTTACCCTATTATTCTCTGATGTCATTTGTCTCTAAAGCTATTGAGCTATATTACTGCTTCTGTTGAGAGCAGAATGTTAAGAGTTGTTAGTAATGTGTATCTCCATTTCTTTTTCTTGTGCTGTTTCCCCAACACATTACTTCATTACTATGTAAGACCTTTGTATCTGACTCCTGTTTACTTCTCCAACCTTTCATCATAATCTTCCTTTCTGTCACCAGGTTCTTTAAATACTGAACTACATACCCAGCCCTTTTTAAACATTGTTTTCTATTTTGACCTGGGGTCTTGCTAAATTGCCAGGCTGGCCTTGAACTTGGAATCCTCCTACTTCAGCCTCCTGGTGTGGTAGGATTATATTTGTGTGCCACCACACCTGGCTTGGGTCAGTTGCTTTGACTTCTAAGTGTCTAGCCCATTTCCGATGAAAGGTCTTTTCTCGTGCTGTTCCTGTGCTCTAGGAAGCTTTTCCCTGAAATTACCAAATGAACGTACATGTTTCACAGGAGTCTTTTCATTTTAAAGCACTTCAAATAATGTTTTAAAGGTAGGACAATATTTTATATTATATTTTTGATTTAAAAAATTTCATTTACATATCGTATCCCTTTCCCTTTCTCACCACTCCTATTCTCCCTTTCCCTCTCCACAGAGGCCATCTTCTTATTTTATTCAGTCTCTCTTTTTACTTTTTTATGGTTTGTTTTCTCATATTAGAGAAATCATATGATATTTAACTTTCTGTGTACAATCCATTTAGAAAATAATGTTTTTTTTTTTTTGGAAAATAATGGTCTTAAGGTGTATCTGTTTTCTGACAGATGACTCAATTTATTCTTATCTGACAGTAGTGCTCCATTGTATATCTATACCTATGTCTATATCTATATATCTATATCACATCTTATTTATCCATTCATCTGTTGTTGGACATACTGGTTTCTTCCCAAAATTTGGCTATTATAAGTTGTGCTGCTATAAACATGGATATTCATGTATCATCATATGACTTTAAATATTTTGGGAAGATACCCAGAAGAGGTATAGCTGGGTCAAATGGAATATCTATTTTCAGTTTTTAGAGGAATCTTCATACTGCTTTCTATAATGATTTTACCAGTTTACAGTCCTATGGGTAATGTAGGAAGGTTCCTCTTTCCCATGAGTCTTGCCTGGATTTGTTGGTTTTTGTGTTCTTACAACCAGCCATCCTTATTGGCATTAGCTGGAACTTCAGCATTGTTTAGATTTGTATTTCTCTGATGACTGAAGATGCTCAACATATTTTCATGTAAGTATTGGTCATTTGGACTTATTTTGAGAGTTGTTTATTCATTTCATATTCCCACTTTTTGATTGGGTCTTTTACTTTGGAGAGTCTTTTTTTTTCAATTCTTTGTATGTTCTTGGTATATTCTATCTGAGGAGTAGCTGACAAAGATTTTTTATTTTCCCATTCTGTGGGTGCCCTCTTCATGCTGTTGCTTGTTTCCTTTGCTGTGCAGTAGCTTTTTAATTTGATATGATCTCATTTGTTAAGTCTTAGTGTTATCTCTTGTGCTTTGGGTGTTTTATTAAGTCCTTGCCTGCACCTAATGTCTTCTAGGATTTTGTCTAGTTTTACTTCCTACAGGTTCAGTGCTTCCATTTTGATGTGTAGGTCTTTGATCCATTTTGATTTGATTTTGGTGCACGGTGAAAGTATGGGTCTAGTTTTATTCTTCTGCATACAGTTAGCCAATTTTCCCAGCATCATTTGTTAAAGAGACTGTCTTTACTCCAGTATATGTTTTTGTCCCCTTTTTTGAAGGTCAGATGGCTGAAGGAATTTGGATGTTTCTGCATCTTCAGTTCTATCCCATTGATCCACCTTTTATTTTGTGTGTCAGTATCATTTTTCTTTTTTGATCACTGTTGCTTTCTTTGTAGTACAATTTGATATCTTGTACTGTGATGCTTGCTGCTTTTGTTTTGTTGCTTAGGATTGTTTTGGCTATTCTAGGTCTGTTGTGGTTCCATATAAATTTTTGGATCATTTTTTCAGTTCTGTGAAAAATGCTGTTGGTATCTTGATTGGGATTGCATTGAATCTGTACATGAGTTTAGGTAGTAAGACCATTTTGACAGTGTTTGTTCTGCCTATCCAGGAACAGGGGGTGTCTTTCTTTTTCTAAAATTTGCTTTGATTTGTTTTTACAGAATAGCATAGCTTCAATGTAGAGATCCTTCACTTGTTTAGTTAGGTTGATTCTTAAGTATTTAATTTTGTTTGAGGTGATTGAATGGAATTATTTTTCTCATCTCTTTCTCTGTGTTTTCATTGTTGCTGCAGAGAAATGCTATTCATTTTGATTTATTTTTATATTCTGCAACTTGGCTAAATTTGTTTATAAGGTCTAAGAGTCTTTTGGTAGTTTTTGGGGTTCTCCATCTAAAGGATCATGTCATGTATAAATAAGGATAGTTTGACTTTTTCCTTTCCTGTGTGCATTCTCTTTATTCCATTCTTTTGCCTGTTTGCTGTGGCTAAGGTTTCCAGCACTGTGTTAGATGGAAGTGGTGAGAGTGGACACCTTTGTTTTTTTCCTGCTTTAAGGGGAAATACTTCGAGGTTTTCCTCATCTAGGATGATGTTGGCTGGAGGATTGCTATAAATTGCACCTACCAGCTTGTGATAGGATACTTCTATACCTGTAGAGTTTTGATCAGGAAGGGATGTTGTATTTTATCAAAGGCTTTTTCTAAAACTATTGAGATGATCATGTAGCTTTTGTCCTTGCTTTTGTTAATGTAGTGTATTACATTAATTGATTTATATATTTTGAACTAGTTTTGCCTCCCTGGGATGAAGCCAACTTTGCATCCCTGGGATGAAGCCAACTTGGTATATGATCTTTTTAATAATTTATTGCATTCTGTTTGGGGATTCTTATTGAGGATTTTTGCTCTATATTTATGAAGGAATTTGGCTGTAATTTTCTTTGTTAGGTCTTTTTATCTGGTTTGGGGATCAAGGTGATACCTGCTTCTAGGAAAGAGTTGGGCAGTATTTCCTCTCTTTGAATTTCATGGAAGAGTTGAAGGAGCATTGGCGCTAACTCTCCTAAAGTTCTGATAAAATTCTGCAGTGACTCCATCAGATCCTTGCCTTTTCTTTGTCGGTAAATCCTTTATTATGACCTCAATTTCATAACTGGTTATTGCTCTATTCAGAGATTTTATATTTTGGTTCAATTTTTGGTGAACCGTATGTGTCAAAGAATTTATCTAATTCTTCTGAGTTTGTGAATTTGTTGGAATATAATTTTTTGAAATTTCTTGTAGTTGTCTGGATTTTAACAGTTTCTGTAGGGATTTCACCTTTTTATTTCTAATTACGTTGATGTGAATTTTTTCTTCTTTTGGTAAATTTGGCTAGAGGTTTATAGATCTTATCATTTCAAAGAGCCAACTCTAATGAAATTGAAACTTAAAAAATACAATATATCAATGAATCGATTTCTGCTTACATAATGGAGTATAATAATTTCCTTCCTTCTACTGTCTTTAGAGTTGGCTTGTTTCTCTTTGTCTAGGACTTTGAACTGCATCGTTACATTATTTATTTGAATTGGCTTTGTTTCTTTCATATGTACTCTCATAAGTATAAATTTCCCTCTTAGTACTGCTTTCATTGGGTTCCATAGATTAGGATATGATGTGCTTCCATTGTCACTTGACTTTAAGAAGTTCTTGATTTCTTTCTTAGTTTCTTCTGTGATCCACTGCTTGTATATTTCATTGCTTAATGTATTACTTAATTTCCATATATTTATATAGTTTCAGTAGGTAACTTTTGATTTCTAGTTTTAATCCACTGTAATATGAAAGCATGTAGAGGGTGATTTCAGTTCCTTTGTATTTAGTTAATCATGTATAATGTTCAAGGCTATGGTCTCTTTTGGAAAATATCTCATGAGCTGCTGAGAAAGAGTTTTATTCTGTTGACATAGGATAGAATGGTAGATAATCTGTTAAATTTGTTTGCCTCATGGTGTGATTTAGTTTCGATTTTTTGTGGTTTTTTTTTTTTGGTCTGGTTGACGTGTCTGTTTGTGAGAGTGGACCATTGAATTTCCTTAGTATGATTGTATTGGGACCAGTTTGGCCCTACATGTTCAGGAGCTATATATTTCTGTTTTATTTAACTGGGTGCATCTACATTGGGTGCATATGTTTATAATTTGAGCTCTTCCTGTTGGATTGTTTCTTTTACTGGTATATAATGTGCATCTTGTCTCTTCTGATCTGTTTTATTTTGCGGTCTGCAGTATTGGAGAGTAAAATAGCTAATCCTGCTTTTTAGTATCTGTTTCTATCCTTTTACCTTGACTCTGCATGCTTCCTTTTGGGTGAATTGTGTCTCTTGCAGACAGCAGATGTTGGGGTTTTGCTTTTTGATTCACTTGGCCAGTTTGTGACTTTGATTGGCAAGTTAGGACCATTAGCAATGAGAGTATTTATTGTAAGATTTATACTGAGTCCTGTCATTGTCTTTTAGTGTTAGTTGTTTTTCTTTTTGTTAAACTTTGCGTTTAGATCTTTCCTTTCCTCTCCTCTGTGTTCTTTGGAGCTGCTTCTCTCTTTGTCTCTAAGATTCATTCAAGTATTTTCTGCAGTGGTGAGCTGGTGAACCTTTCCTCAAGATTTTTTGGTCATGAAAAATTTTTACTTCTCTTTCAATTTTCAGGGATAATTTTGGTAGTTACAACATCTGAGGTTGATATGATATGTGCTTTTTCTTAAAACTTGAAAGAGTTTGATTCAGGCTGTACTGCCTGGCCTTTAAGATTTGCATTAAGAAATCTGTGGTAATTCTAATGAGTTTGCTTTGGTAAAATAATGTGTTTTTTTCTTATACTGCTTTTAATATATGTTGTGTTGAATTTTTGAGGTTTTGATTATGATATGGTGTGAATTTCTTTTCTGGTTAAGTTTTTTGGTATTCTATAAGCTTTTTGTACCTGAATGATAATTTGCTCTTCTATATTCAAGAAAATTTCTTTCATGATTTCAGTGAGTAAATTCTTTATACCTTTTGTGCTATTGTCTGTCATTTTCCCAAATCCGTATTTCTGAGATTGGTTCTCTTTGAATCATTCATCAGCTATTGTGTTCAGCTACCTTGCTCACTTCTAATTTTGGAGTTGTGCCTGATTATGGTATTTGTGTCCTTAGCATTTTCTTCAAGGTCTGAAATTCTATCCTTGCAATATTTGATCCAACTTTCCCTTTTTCAAGAGAATTCTTCGTAAGTTGGATTTCAGCTAGATTTCTTTCCAGATTTTCCACTTCTCTGTCAAAATATTCCTTCATATCTTGCCTTTCCTTATTTACCTCAGCCAACTTTTTGTGTCTTCTATGTGCTCAGTAAACTTTCTATTCATTAAGACTATTATTCAGTATGTTCCTCATTAAATCTGCTAATCATTGCTTGCATTTCTTTAAAAATATCTTGTTTGAACTGACTGTTCATAGAAATCAACTTGTCTATTTGCTTTTTGACTTCCTTTCCTATGAGCTCCACTATTTCAGGATCCATGAAATTACTTCTGAGGATGAAGGTGTTTCTGTGTGTATTCTGTTGCCTTGTCTTCCCATGATTTTATTGCTGAGTGACTTCACTTTGATGGCCGGCCTAATTGAGAGGTTTCTTTGAATGTGTATGAGAGTGTGGGACAGGGAAGGTGAAATTGCTCTTCAGTTCTGTGCTGGGAATAGGCAGTGATGGAAACCTAACAGTGTGATTGCCTCTAAGGTGTCTTGTTCACACTCACCCTCCTCAGTAGAGTTCTTCTGTCTGTTCTGCCTTCTCTCCCTCAAGGATGGGGCTTTGCAGCATCTGAGGTGCTCCCACTACCACTCAAGCCTTTAAAGAGGTCAGGAGCCTTTCCTCTCTACAACTGTCTCTTGTGCCAGTTTCTTCCCAGATACTGTTTAAGAGTGTCTGCAAAATCCCTGCCATGGCCCATCTGTGGCTTCTTTTAGCCCATCTAGTTCAGACTTAGGCTCTTTTTAAAATGGCTCCTGCCAGGCTGGAGGAATAGCTCAGCGGTTAAAGCCCTTGCCTTACAAACCCTAAGTCAGGTGCTAAGTACCCGAGTTCAATTCCTCAGCACCACATAAACTTGGTGTGGTGGCGCATGCCTGTAATCTCAGCACTGCAGAGGCTGAAGCAGGAGGATTGCTGTGAGTCCAAGGCCTGGACTCCATAGCGAGTTCAGGACCAGCCTGGGCTATACAGTGAGACCCTGTCTCAAAAAACAAAACAAAAAACCCCAAACAAATAAAATAAAATAAAATAAAATGGCTCCTGCCTATATTATTTCTTCTTGTGGCCGCTGAGCAGTTCCCAAGCTCTCGAAGGCCTTTTCAACAGGAAGCTTGCAGTGCATTTGAAGTTTGCACTACCTGCAGGCTTATTTCTAGAGCCTGAGGTTTCCAGCTGCTTTCAATTCCCAAGTCATATTTTCTTTAGCTTCTAATGTGTCTGCGAAGTCTCCAAACTTACCGTGGTCTCCTTTCCATTCCGGAGGCGCTCCTCTCTTTCGTAGCTAAGTTAAACAGGAAATTTTAAACTATTTATCAACTTTTTGAGTGAGCCTATGAGAAGACATTGAGAAGTTCTTTTACTTGACTGCCATCTTGCCTGGAAGTCCCTATTTTTTCCCCCCATTTATATATATATGATACTCATTGGTTATAATGAACTTGAGTATTTTGTGCACATGCATGTTACATCAACATTAAAATCCCTTCCCTCCTCCTTTTTGACCTTTTTTGCACCCTCCCTCATCCCACCTGACTCCTGCTATCACATGCTTTTGGTTCTATAAAAGGCCTGTATTCTGAGTTTCTCATTAGAGAAACCGTGTAATATTCAGCCTTCTGAATTTGACTCACTTCATTAAGCATGACGGTCTCAAGTTGCATCATTGCAACTACCAAAGCCTCCAGTCTATCTGTCTTTATATAGAAGAATAGTACTACGTTATGTAAATACCACAGTTTTTGTACCCATTGGTCTATTGATATTTTGGCATCCTCACAGTTTAGCTATTTGTTAGTTATGCTGCTATAAACAGGTATACATGTATCTCTGGTATATGCTATTTTTAATGATTTTGAAAAGTTACCCAGAAGAGGTACCATTGGGTCAAATGGAATGCTTATTTTCAGTCTTTTGAGGAATCTCCATATTTCTTTCCATAGTGTTCTACCAGTTTACAGTCCTACCAGCAATGAAAACATGCTCATGCTCCCCCGCATTTTCACCAGCATCAATTGCTAGTCAAGTTGTTGATATACACCATTCTTACTGTGGCAAGATGATGTGTTAGTGATGATTTACGTTTCTGTGATGGCTAAGTTTGTTGAACATCTTTTTATATATTTGCTGGCCATGTGGACTTCATCTGAGAGCTCTCTGTCCATTTCAGATGCCCATTTTTTAATCTGGGTTTTGATTTTGAGGTGCCTATTTTTCTTCATTTCCTTGTATTTTCTAGTTACTAGCTTTCTCTCTGAGGCATGAGTGTAAAAGTTTTCTTCCCATTTTGTGAGTTCTCTCTTCACTCTGTTGGTAGTTTCCTTCTCTGTGTAGAAGTTTTAAAATTTGATATAATTCCATTTGTTGATTCTTGGAGCTATTTCTTTTGCATCAGGTGTCCTATTAAGAAAGTCCTGTCCATGTCTGCATCTTCTAGATAGTTGCCTCTTTTGTCATCTAGAAGGTTCTGTGTTTCCATTTTAATATCAAGGTCTTAGATCTCCTTTGATTTGATTTTGGTACATGTTGATAGATATGTGTCTAGATTCATTTTTCTGCAATTCTACACTAGCCACTATGGTAAAGGGATGATAACTGTGGCTCAAAATAGAATTGATATGGTGCAGAAACAACCAGCAGTCTACAAATATCCAGTCTATTTATGGATTATTGGTTGACCAGTTGGATTTGATAATTATTTTAAAATTTAGAGTCTGTTATTTTGAAGACTTTCATAGAATCATAAGGCAAATTGTTATATTAATTCACCAACTATTAAATGTCTACTATATGTAAAGTACTGAATGAGGTGACATAAAGAAGAAAATGATAAGGCTGGGGATGTAGCTTTGTGGTTGAGCTTTGGCCTGGCATATGTGTGGCCCTGAGTTTAGTCCCCACCACCAATGAAATTTTTTTTTTTTTGCTCTAAAACTCACTTTTGGATAAAATTAGGAGATTGTGGTTTTAAGGGAAAGGCAAACTGTGATCACTAATATTGAGACAGTTTTATTGCAAAGTGAAATCACATATTTGTGTTTTTTGGGTGTAAAATAAAATAGGAACATAGAAAGGTCATCCTTTCCTCAACTACATAGGGAAAGTTTCACAAAGGAGCCAACATGTGAGGGTATGATATTGATGGATAAGTTGGAATTTTCCAGGTGAATGAGGGAAGGACATTTCATGGAACAGTTAATGTAAAACCAGGAATTGCAAGAAGATAGTATGTTCGGGAAGTACAACCAATCAGTTCATTTATTTTAGAAATGTAAGTAGCAGAAGAATAAATGATTATGATCCTGGACTCATTGGGGACTTTGATCCTGAAGGGTGCTCTTTGCTGTAGACTTGAAAGGATTTAGATTGATTCTAGTGAGCTGTATAAAAACATTGCAGATTTTTTAGTAGGAATGCATTTGGAAGGATTTCTCTGGCGGTAGCATGGATAGTGGAATTGGGGCAAAGTAAGATGAACATCCCTACCTATCATATACAGCTAGACGCAGAGATTACTCAGAGCTCAGTTTTCAGAGCAAAGAGAAGTGCAAATGGATGGCACTGAGACTCATCTTCCTCAAGAAAGGTGAAGCTGAGTGCTGACCTCTGTAGACATTTGTCTCCTATCTACTGGGGCAAAGGAAGTACAGTGAAAAAAATAGCTTAGGCAATGAATCACAATGGGGGTTTCCAAAACTAGATACTGACGATTACCTAAAATTTTTTTCGCAGAAAGTGTACAGGGCAGAACAGATAAATAAGACTCAAGGAGCAAGGAGCAAGACCTGCCATTTACTGATTACCTAAAGCCTTGCTGTAGTTAAGCTGTTGTGAGGGGAGGGGCAGAAAATGAGAAGTGATCTTTGCTTTTCTTATTGACTTGGCAAAGAGCAAACACGCATCCTTCTTTGCCCTTATGCATTCCTGGGCTATCAACCAGAGGCTAATTGTCTCACTCAATGCATTTTCTATTGTTCCTCTGACTTTATAATATCATTTCATACCAGTTGGGAGGTGCAGCATCTCTTGAGGGCCTTTGTAACCAACTCCTAGACTGTGTCACAGTCCTAGACTATGTTCTACTATGAAATATGACCAAAGCACATCAAAATAATAATTTTCTCTACATTGTTAGAATGGGCTATGGAAATTCTCATAAAGTTGTGTTTACTTGGATAATTAAATGGATATTATGTTGTATAAAATTATGACATGCTAAGATCAGTTTTATTCAAATGGACAGAAAAATGCTGAATATTTTTAATTCTAGAAGGCAAGAGAAATTTACATTGAAGAGTAGTGACTCATCATCTAGGTTGATAATATGACGTAAGTTGACATAGTGTTCAAAGAATTTTACAGATGGATCTTTGGCTCCCACTACAGGTTCAACTTGTGATTTTCAAAAATGATTGCGGCTAAATGATGGGTGAGTGAGTGAAGTAAACAAGTAAAGGTTAGTAACATGAAAAGTTTAGTTTGGTTTATGTGAGAAAAAGGATCATATATGATACTGAAGAGAAAGCTAGGTTTTGGAAGTGGATCTTGTTTTGATGGTCATCGTGAATCCTTGGTCAGATTGGGTAATTTCTTTTTTTCTCAGGATAATTATATATTGTTTATTATTAGTATGTTTCTTATTAGTGTATGCTTGTGATACATAATAATTACATTCAACTTGGAATTGGTAACTTCTTTGAGTCTCAGGTTTTTAAAGAATAAAGTGTGAAAGATACTTCTTAGAATTAGGGAAATTGAGTTAAACACATTGAAGTACCTAGCACTTCCATAGGATCTTAATTCTGTGTTACATCTTTCATGTGAATATTTTCATGGCTGGATTAGGAAAACATTTTTGTTCTTTTGACTAAGCAAGTCTCCATTTAGTACATTGATCTAATTGTCCCTTTGAGAAAATGTAATAGGAAAATGCTTGAAATCTTCATGCTGTTTCAAAGTGTTTCTCTCTCTGAGGATATCCCAAAACCAATCAATATGCCCACATTACATCAGTGTTCTTATTTGGTACTTAAAGGCTGGGTCACTCATTGCCCACATACAACACTTTACTGTTTCACTCAATACTTAGTTCATGCTCTAGTATAATTTTGCCATAATTTCTTTATTTTAATTTCTATATGAGAATATACAATCTCATAGATGTTAGGAGTTATTAATGTGTACGGTTAGGTAACTTATTAGACAGTTTTTATTTTTGAGACAGGGTCTCGCTGTATAGTCCAGGCTAGACCTGAACTCACTGCGTACCCAGGCTTGCCTTGGCAATTCTCCTGCCTCAGCCTCTCAAGCGCGGTATTATAGGCGTGTGCCACTGCACCCAGCTTTATGTGGTGCCGGGGACTCGAACTCAGGGCCTTGTTTGCGCTTGCAAGGCAAGCACTTTAACTACTATACCATTCCTCTAGCCCCAAGGCAATTATTAAAAAAATAAAAAATGTACTGTCTGCCTGTTCTCATTTCTCCACCCCTAGACCCTTAAGGGATTTAAAATAAAACTATTGGGGAATTTTTTGGCCGTTATTAAAGTGGAAGATAGTACAATGAACCCACTGTCAATTTTAACTATTGCCAGCTCATGACTGATCTTATTTCATTCTTCGCCATAGATTATTTGGAAATATATTAGACATTTTAAAATTTTCTTTATAAATATTTTGCTATACATAATACATCTAGGCCTTGTCTGTATGTTTGTTTCCGCCCTCCCAGCCCCTTACTGGGGATTTAACACAGGACCTTTTCACAGAGCTGCACTGCTGGCCAGTTTTTTATTGTACTATTTTGAGATAAGATCTTGCCAAGTTATCTCATTCTTCTGCCTCAGCCTCCCAGAGGGCTAGGATTATAGACATGTGCCACTGTGCCCAGCTTCATAAGAACTATTTTAGAACTTAAAATTTGTATTACTGATGTGCGCTGCTATATTTATTATAATATTATGCCTTCAAACTATACTTTAGCAAATCATTTGAAGCAGTTATTTTCTTTTTGTTTTCTAAGTAGCTCCTCAATTATAATATGTGATAGATTTATGGTGTTTTGAAATGACCAAATAATCAGGAATATATTTAACAAAATACATTTCTTAGTTTGTTTTCAATATATGAGTAACACATTAATACATTTTTGCTGGACAAAGTTTATCAGTATACTTTTTTTTTGTACTGGAAAATTGAGCTCAAGGCCTTCACATTGAACTATATCTCCAGCCTATTTTTATTTTTAATTTTTGAAACAGGGTTTTGCTAAGTCCATGAGTAGCCATCCTAGGAGTGAACTCATAATCCCCCTGCTTTGGCCTCAGACTCTCAAAGTGCTGGGATTATAGGCCTGTACCAGTAAGGCCTGACTTACTGCATCTTTTTAAACTTAAAGTCAGATGAATGTATAAAGTGTGTGTGTACATACACATTAGTTACCTGTACACACAATGTAGTACTAGTCTGTCATAAAGAAGGGAAAGTTTGAGTAATTTGTAGGAAAATGGATGCACCTTGAGACCATTATGTGTAGCAAAGTGAAACACAGAAAGTTAAGTATTCCATAGTTTCTCAAATATGAGAAAACCAGACCATAAAAAAAGATGAAAGAAAGAATATGTACTTTGTAAATTTAAAAAGGGAAAAAAAAATAAAATTATTATATAATCATAAAAAATATACTAAGTGGAACCAGAGTGTTTATATTGTAGTATAATTTGCATTCTGGACAAGTGCTGTGCCACTGATTTACACTCCCCTCCTCGGAGCAATTTTTTAAAAACATAAATTACCTCATCAGTTAGTTCCTTCCTAAATTGCATTATAATGGCAGTGGAATAAAATCTACTTTTGGAATAAAATCTAGTTATTATTATTATTATTTTTTACTGTGTCCTGTAAAGCTTAACGTGGTCTGCCTTGACTATGTTCTATATCCTTCTTTTTTACTATGCTGAGGCCTCGTTTGGTTTTCTTGAAGTTGAGCATGGTCTTACCTGGGCCATTTGTACTGGCTTTGTTCCCTTTGTCTAAATATAATTTTGGCATACTGAAGACTACCTGTCAGATTTTTTCCCCCTTGTTATTTTTGTTTTAATTCAGACATCATCTTCCCAAGGAGTCCTTATTTGACTCCTATTTTAAGTAATGTTTTTCCCTTCCTCATGCATTGTCTTCTTGGTATCATGACTTAAATTACTGTTTATATCTTGTTCTCCACTGTATCACTTATAGAGCTCAAAGTGGATAGATGTCTTATCTGTTTTTAATGGATGTTGCATCCTTTTGAATTTAAGAATATTGGTTATAGTCTGTTTTTTATTTTATTTTATTTTATATTATACTATTTCTACCACTAATTTTGTTTCCTTTTCTATTTTTTTCCTTCTTTCCTTGAGACAAGGTTTCCCTGTGTAGCCCAGGCTGGCTTCTAACCTATGTATAGTAGGCTGGCCTGAAACTCACCATCCTTCTGTGTTAGCCTTCCAAGTACTGATATTACCGTGTCCACCTGATACTTGTTTCTTTAAGAATTGGTTTAATAATCTTTGTGTTCAGAAATGCTCATTACTGGTCTATGAATGCTGATTGTGGGCAAAGGGTGATTGACTGGTGTTGGTTGCCAGTACCCCTTCCTGTTCCTATGTTAGAGTTCAGAGCATCCATAGAACTTGGAACTATCTCATTGCCACTTCTGGAAGTGTGTTTGAAGGTGGTTTTTGGCTACCAATTCAATTCTGTCTTTTTTATGGTTTGATAAATCTCTTCTTTTGAAAACATTTTAAGAAATTAACAACTTGTGTCATTTGTAGAATTTGAATATATTGAGAATAGGTTCATGTGTTTAGTTGCTGTCCCTGTGGTCCACATTCTTTAAACTTTATTTTTTTTTTATGTAAGGGATTTTTTTTTATTTTTTGTGGGGTGGGGCGGGCATGGTAGTGGTACTGGGAATTAAACTGGTAGTTTACACTGAGCTACCTACATTCTTCCCCCTAACCCCCCATTTTTTTTTTTTTTTTAAAATGAAACAGAGTCTGCTAACTCACTACATTGCTCAGGCTGGACTCAAACTTGCCAGTCTCCCAGAGCGCTGGGGTTGCAGGTGTGTGCTGCCATGCCCGACAGTCAGAGATAATTTTATTAGCCAATTTTCTGTTCACTGAGGGGATTTCAATTTTTAAGAAAACTATAAGATTTTAGAAAGTCGCTAAAAATATCCAAATATCGACAGTAGAAGAGAACCACAGCTTACTGTTGGACAGCTTCAAAAATTATCAACGCATATTCAGTCTTGTCTACTTTCATCCCCTTCTCCAAGATGATTTTGAAGTCAGTCTGATTAATTATTCTCTGTATTCTGTAAATACATCAGTGTGTGGCAGGGACTCAAATGTACTGCCATCGAAAGTAGCCTGTCTGTCTCAGAAGAGACTTGAGACATTGCTTCTTTGGAGAATGACCTGCTTTATCTTTGTTTTAAAACTCAGCAGTTTCACATAGAATATATATTCATTAATATTTATTAAATGTAAAAAACAATTGCTTCTATAATCTTCATTGTGCAAAGCAGATTGTATTTTTCAGGTTTAATAAGAATTGGGTGGAACTACAGGTGATCTTACCTGAATATACTCAATTTCTAAATCTGTGTTTGAATAGTGAATTTTCCCAGAGCAGCAGTCTGTGTCCTCTCTGTATTTACACCTCTAAAGATGGTGAAGCAGACTTTCCTGAGGGAAACCTAAGGTGCAGGGGAGCCTGATAGCAAAAGGGAGAGAGGTTAAAAGCATTCTGTCCTATTTACATAGGAAAGTGCTCTACCACTAAGCCACATTCCCAGCACTTTTTAAAAATTTAATTTATTTATTTATAAACAGTGAGACAGGGTCTCACTCCATAGCCCAGCTGGTCCTGAACTCACTATGGAGACCAACCTGGCCTTGAACACACTGCAGTACTCCTCCCTCAGCCTCCCAAGTGCTGGGTTTACAGGTGTGGGCCACCATGCCCAGTTTATGTGGTGCTGAGGAATTGAACTCAGGGCTTTGGTGCTTGCCAGGCAAGAACTCAAACCACTATGATGTGTCCCCAGCCCTTAAAATTTTATTTTGAGACAGGTTGCTAGGTTCCCCAAGCTGTCTCCAAACTTGTGATTGTCCTGTCTTAGCTTCCTGAAGAGGGTGGATTGCAGGCATGTAATGATGTCTGTAGCTCATTATTTTAAATGTGATAAGTAACAATATATGGGTCATCCATTGAAAGCCCTTCACTAATTTCCCCAAATGTTACCAACACGTCCAACACATTCTCAAGCCAGATATTTTCAAACTGTTGCCTCAGCAAGATGAATCTTGTTTTTGGAGGTAATTACTTAAAATTTCCTTTTCTTCTTTCTTTGGGAGGGAAAAGTGACTTCTTTCTACTCTGTTAGATCTCTGTCTAGGTTCTTAACTATGTTAAGATAAAGTAACAAGAGGAAAAAATATTTTTAAAAATTATGTTTGTATCCAGATGTGCATGAGATTCAGAACAGGATCAGATGACTGAAACTTAATAGGCTGTTCCATGACCCACTGAAGAAAACATTTCTGCCTTGACAGAAGAAAATAAAACAAAGAATAATAATGATCAGAACAGGTTATAAAGCAGTTTCTTAGGTTAGAGAGCAACTGACAGAAAAGATTTCTCAATGTTGAGTTTAAATCATATTTTTCGTTTGAGTGTTAACAGTGTCTGAAAGGTTCATAAGGCATAAGGCACAAGGGTTTTCCACATGTGTGTTCTTATTGTGTCCTCCTCAAGTGTCAGTCACATCATTCAGCTTCAGAAGCATCTGGGGCTTTGGGAAAGGGGCAATTTTTGTTCTTAGTAATTTCAGGTCAGAAGTTAATAAAAAAATTTGTGATATTAGCTTGGCTGGTCCTAGCCAAACAGTACATGAAACTGGAATTCAAGTTTCAGGCCAGTTTATATGTAGAATAACAAAACCTCAAAGAATAGGACTAGAATTGAATAGTGGATGTACTGTCATTTTTCACCCTTAATAACCATTCTGTTTCCTATTGGAGGTAATCACAGGATTAATTTGTTTGCAAAATAGCTTCAGCCTCCTTAAACTTGGTTTATTATTTATGTAAATGTTGCAAGGGTAACTGATAACTGACCAGGTAGGTGGGCTTTGTTGGAATTTTTAACAGGGAAACTCAGACTTTTAAAAGCTACTTGTGGCTAGGAAGCCAAGCCAGTGGACTTGCTATTAAGCTCTGCTTGGGATACCTGAGTGAATTTGTCTTTCTCAAGTTCCCCATGTTCTCAGGTTCCTGCACCTGCCAAGATGTGAAATTCCTTTTACTGGCTTTATAAAATCAATCAACCTTAGTTCTCTAAAAATGTCCATATCTGATTCTTTGTGTTTTTAAGGCACCTGCTCTATGGAAGGTTGTCCTAGGGTTTTTAAGTAGTACAAGTGTAGTCTTCTCAGACAAGAGCAAGCTAATTCTGACAAGAGAAGCTCAAAAGAACTTAGAAGTTCAAGTTAGCTTCATCAGAGCTCAAACATGTTTTCCATCCAAGTGTAAGGATCTTGTTCTTTACTCATCTGTACCCTAACTTTTATAGGAGAAATCTGGAGAGATTGTGAGTTCAGCTGTTGCTTTAATTCACCAATTCTCATAATTAAATTTTGTGGTTGATTTTTCTTTTTAGCTAAATCAGCTTTGTGGCTGCAGAAGACAAGAGGTTGTTTTTGAATTGTCGTGGAAGCTCTCACATGGTAGCTTGAGCTGAACAGTAGACCAGAGCTTGTTATTTTACTCTTAAGTGCTTTAGTGTATTCAAAAGAATTTACCTGATATCACATGTCTGTTATAGCCAAGTGCAGAAGTACTCGGCTGCTGAAAATATGTGTCTCAGAATTTGTCTTGTAAAGTCAGCTGTAAGTGGTAGCATAATGTGATTTCAGTACTTGCTATGGATTACTAGCATCTCATTTCCCATTGGCAGGGGACTAACACCATACTCAAGCTCAAGGGTGGGACTACACCAGCCCGCAAATTCCCTTTTGAGAAATATCCTGGGACCACTGTCAGTGACAATTCTGTATCAGTCTCCACTGATGAGACAAAGGACACAGTAATTAAAAAGGGAAATTTTAATAGGATTGTTAAAGTACGATGGGAGAGTAGCTAATGACATAAAGAGGATGCTAAATAGGGTGGAGAGGTGTTCCCAAGGAAGGACCAACTTGGGAGAAGGGCTATTTACTCAAGGCAGCCCAGAGTTGCTAATGGTGGAGTTTACTGAGTTTCTGGGCCCAGATTCTGGTATATACTATAGTAACTGGACAGCCAGGAAGCAAACATCTCGGATGTAGTGAGTCAGGGCTGACTACCTCGTAAAATATATAGTGATAATTGGACACAACTGTGAGCCTGAAGCTGGAATGTGTGGCATCTTTGATGGGAAACAGTGCCATGTGACTGAGGGACTGGGCCCCCAGGCATTTAACTACTGAATGCTCTTTCCATACGTACCAGGCAACTGGAGCAAGGAAAAAGTCAAATGCAGCAAACAGAACCAGGATGGTGTCCTTCCTGCAATTCTTTTCAGTGCTCTTTACTGACAAAACATAACATTGTGCTCACTGTTGAGGAGCTCCAGTCCATTATTGCAATAGGGACACTGAGGGAGGAATTCATCAATACTTGTCCTCGTCTATGAGATGATGCTATTCTACTCAAAATGCCTCAGTAGCTCTTTTTTTTATTCCTCCATTTTAATTAAGATACAGATACATATATATGATACATAATGAACTTGGATATTTCGTGGCTGTATATATCACATCAACATTAAAATCTCTTCCCATTTTTGACCTTCCCACACCCTACCCAGTCCCCCTAACTCCCACTATCACACTCATTTGGTTCTATGGAATGCCTGTATTTCAGGATCCCCAAATCAGAGAAATCATGCAATATATAGCATATTTAATCTTCTGCATCTGACTCACATCACAACTCAAATCAGCACTCTTTAGCTCAGTTTCTACCCCTAGAATGGGCCGCAGTGGCCATATCTTGTTGCCTCTTTCCTGGGTCCAGCCTAGCCCTTTATTGCTAAAAGTTTTTCTTCTTTTTTTTCCCCTCTATATCTTTTTTGAGATTCTTTAACATGGCCTCATCTACCAGTCCACATAAGAAGAGAAACATCACAGTGAAATTCATAAGGAGAGAAAATGTGAGAAAAAGAAGTTAAATTTCAAATTCCTTAGCTGAGTACTGAAAGGTAAATGTTTGTAAATTCAAAAGACATTCAAGTTATCATTATATTAATCAGTTTTCTTAGGATGAACTTACACCAAAGACTGAATAAGTGAACTGCTACATTAAATGATCTTAAGTCTACATCACAAAAGTACATTACATGTAAAGCAATAGATATAATGGCGTACTTAGTTATTTTAGAATTTTATAACTTTCATAAAGTATTTATTCACATTTAACTAATGACTAACATTTTTCCAGATTTGGTTTATCATTTTATCTACTTATCCATCCATAAATTCATGTATGCTTATTTTTAAAGGTTTTATACCAATTTTCCCATGTTGAATGTAATTATTGTTTTGCAGACTAATATTCTATTAAAATAGGGAAGTTTCAGAAATTTTATGAGAAAGCTGGTACTGTTTTAGTAGGATACCAGTCAAATGATTCAAATACTAACCTGTTTTCTTTTGTTATATATACTATGTCTAGATGTTTCCTTTCTTCTGTGTTCTTTGGTGATGCTTGCCTCTGTGTCTCTCTCAAGGATTCCTTCACGTGTTTTTGCAGTGCTGGGTTAGTGGTTGCAAAATTCTTGGTCATGAAAAATTTTTACTTCTTCAATTTTCAGGGATTACTTCTTCAATTTTCAGGGATAATATTGTTGGATACAACAACCTTGGTTGGCACTTGCTGTCTTTTAAAGCTTGAAAGACCTTGCTCCAGGCTCTCCTGGCCTTGACAGTCTGCATTGAGAAACCTGCAGTAATTTACATGGGTTTGCCTTAGTAGAATAATGCCTGTTTTTCTCCTGCTGCTTTTAATATTCTCTCTTTGTGTTGTATTTCTGAGGTTTTGATAATGATATGCCATTGCAAGTCTCATTGCTGGTTGAGGTTATTTGTTGTTCTGTAAGCTTTTTGTACCTGAAAATTTCTTGTAGATTTGGTAAATTTTCTTGCATGATTGCAGAGAATGAATTCTTTATACCTTTGGTGCTGCTCTTTCTCCCACACCCATAATTCTGAGATCGGTTCTCTTTGAATCATCTATCAGCTGTTGTTTCCAGATACTTTGCTCATTTCTAATATTGGAGTTGTGCCTAAGTTCTGAAATTCTGTCCTTTCACTGTTTGAGTCAACTTCTCCTGCTTTCAACTGAGATTTTTATATCTTGAATTTCAGCTAGATTTCTTTTCAGAATTTCAACTTCTCTATCAAAATGTTCCTTCATATTTTGCATTTCATTGTTTATCTCAGGTAACTTTTTATTTGTGGCTTCTGTATGCTCAATCAGCTTTGTATCCATTAGGACCACTATTAGTTTAATAAGTTCCTCTTTAAACCTACTAATCATTGTTTGCATTTCTTTGAGGATATGTTGAACTGGCTGTTTGACTCACCTATTTGCCTTTTCATTTCCTTCCCTACAAGTTCTACTGTTTAAGGGCCCATGACATTAGTTTCTGGGATCTCAGACATTTCTGTGGGTGTTAGGTTGCTCTGTCTTCTTCCCATGTTTCTGTTGTTGAGGGGCTTCACTTTAAAGGCCTAGCTGAGAGGTTTCTTCGAACAGGTATGAGGGTGTGGAGGGGAAGCTGAAATTTCTCTGAGATTTGTGCTGGAAGTAGCCAGTGAGGGAGAACCTAACAATCTGATGTACTCTGGGATG
This sequence comes from Ctenodactylus gundi, assembly GCA_004027205.1. Taxonomy (NCBI): domain Eukaryota; kingdom Metazoa; phylum Chordata; class Mammalia; order Rodentia; family Ctenodactylidae; genus Ctenodactylus; species Ctenodactylus gundi. The sequence continues at coordinate 116,770 of PVKB01003853.1, read as the reverse complement.
TCAAGATCACCCTCAGCCCCTTCAACAAAACTTCCTCCTCCTGGGGTCAGGGCTCTCCAGCCTTGGAGTTGCTCCCATTACCACTCGAGCCATTCCAGGGGTCAGTGGCTTTTCTCTTTTCTTCATAATTATCTCCTCTTCTTGCAATTACCACTCTCTTGCTAGGCATTGTTTAGGAGTGGCTCCCAAAGCCCTGATGTACTCTTCTAAGCTTTTTTTTTTTTTTTTTAAATTTGGCTTCTGCTTATGTCATTGCTTGTTATGGCTGCTGAGTACTGCTTCTGACCAGTGCACCAACAGGCCTTTCTTTAGGGGGAGCTCGCATTGTGTTTGCAGTATGCACTACCCACAGGCTCATTTTTTGGAGGCTGCAGCTATCATGTGCTTTTAATTTCCACTTCTCCGAAATCTGTGCTTGTCTGAGGTCCTGGGCTCCAGGCTTTCCTCCTTCTGTGGATGCCAATAGCTCAGGGTCATGCTCAACTGGCTGCTATTTTCAAACACTTCCACTATTTCTTTGGGATTTCTGACCTTCCTGTGGTCTCCTTTCAGTTGCTGGGGCACTCCTTTCTCTCCTAGCTCAGTCAGGGCTTCTAGACTCCAGGAGAACTTTCCTCTATTTGCAGATCCATGCGGCTCTCAGCTGTTTATATTTGGCCGGGGGTGGTGTCTTGGCTACGTTTTTGTTGCTGTGACTTTATACCTGACATCCACAAATTTAAGAGAGGAAAGGTTTATTTTTACTCACAGTTTGAGAAGGTCTCAGTCCATTCAGGGGCAGCTGACAGCAACAGAAGTACATGGTAGAGGCAGAGGTGGAGGTAGCTTCTCATGACATCACATTCAGGAAGCCAAGTCGAGGCAAGTTGAAACTAATCTTTCAAGGAAGGCAGGAAGCAGCTTTTATATCCTTTCAGATCTCATCTCAACGATCAGCCCTTCCTGGATCCAGGTGTGGAAGGTGTGGTAAGCCCTGCTACACACCTGTAATCCGATTTACATGCCTCTAATCCCCATCTCCAGAGTACACACCAATCTCCCAATAGCAAATGATTCCATAGAAGATTTATAACATTCAAATACTTTTGGGGGATATGTTCAGATTCAAACCACAATAGGTGGCTTCCTGTGCTGCTGTTTACCTCAACTTACAACGTGTTTTCAGGGTTTCTGACCTTCCTGTGGTCTCCTTTCAATTGTTGGGGTGCTCTTCTAGCTACATTGAACAGGTTTTTTGAATATATTCTCAGCTTTATAAGTGGCTCCCATGAGGAGACATTGTGTAGCTTTGTTACTTAGCTGCCATCATGACTGGAAGTTCCACAATAGCTCCCTTATTCATCAAGAACATAACCCCAAACTGTGCATAATCAGGCTCTCTACTTTTGACTTCATACCACTCTTTCATTGTTATTCCTGCTGCAGTCATCCAGGCTTCCTTGCTATTTCCGGGACATACCTGCGTACTCCTGATTTAGGGCCCTTGAATCAGGTAGCTGGTCCTTATTGAAAAACTTTTTTCCTAGATGTCTGCATGGTGAGTTTCTCATTTCTTTCAAGTCTTGCAGAGTTGTCAGCTTCTTCAGAGTGCCTGCCCTTAATCTTTTATTTACTATTTATAAGCCCCTAACCTATGTGCCAGGCCCCTTTACTGCAGTCAAGTTTGTCCACAGTACTTTTCACCCAATAACCTATCTAATTTACTTAACATATCTGTCTCTATCCACCAATAATATCAGGGAGGTTTTTTTTCTCTTGCTCAGTTATCCTAAACACCTCAAAGTGTGCCTCACACATTGTTGAAACTCAGTAAGCACTTGGGTTTTGTAGCAGGCTATATAGTGTACTTTATGATCAGGTTACATTATGTTACATGTATGATCATCGTACGTTAAGTTCAGAGTGTAGCTTAACAAAATTATGATTTTATTATTGAAAATATTTTTATTGCTATTTTGTTAAGCAGTTTTCCTTTGTAGACTGGATGTGTTCCTTTGACTACATTTATCTGGGTATATTTTTAGGGTTCTTAGCGTTTTTATTTTCTATAAAATGAACTCTGTTTTATTGTTATTTTCTGAAGGTCATTTTTCAGCTTCTGTGGCCTTTCTCATTTAAGTAGGTGACTAACCCAGATAGTATTGATATATCTTTAACTTTTTAGTTTTTAGAATTCTTGATTCATGGAAAATTAACTGATGTTTTAAAATTTGTTTTTAGGTGCTGAATGTGGAGTAAATGCGGATGTTGAGAAACATCTTGAGTTGGGGAAGAAATTACTTGCAGCTGGACAGCTGGCTGATGCTTTGTCTCAGTTTCATGCTGCAGTAGGTTGGTATCAAAAACCAAACCAGTAAGTGGTTGTCTTCATGAATTAATAATGGATGTTTTTAAAAATTTTAAATAAATATTATTTTATGTTAAATAAAACATTAAAATTTTATAGGATTCTGGGTGAGATGTTAATAAAATAAATTGTAGTAACACTTGAATGTGTATGTATTTAACATAAGAGGTAACTTAGACTTATTGCTCTTAAGTATCAAGAATAATGCATGATTTTGACAGGACACTTTTCCCAATATATTATATAGTTTTTGGCCTTCTTGAACAGATTCCACAGTGCAGTTTAATTTTTTGATAACTTGGGTTAGCACTGTACTGGTCATTACTTTGATGTCCTTGGAAGATCCTGTGAGTTATTGCCTCTTCAGTATTGTTCAAATTCCAGCCACCTTGTGTCTTGTTACTTCTTTTTGCTTACATATGTGTCTGTAGCATCAGGTGTCCTTGCTGCTTTTACTTTGTTAAGACTGAGAAAAGTGAAACGAGTATAATAAATGGCTTCTAAGTGATGACCTAAAGGGTTTTCTTATGAGGCAGTGCCTGAACTTTTACTGTAGAACTTTCTGATGTTATTTTCCTATGAGTCCTCTTTTCATTTACCTACACATTTCACCTTGGTTTGAGGTGGTTAAGAGTATACTACTTACCGTCCTGCCAGGTTCATAAGCTAGTGATGAACTCCCAGGATAATCATCCTGTTATTTCCATTTTCCTTCTCTTATGCTCAGATTTTGTTTTCCTTTGGTTGTTATTAGTTCTCTGGAATAATAGGAATCATATGTCTTAGTCTTGACTTGATGATACTGTGCTACTGGTCCAGTTATGTAAGAAAATGTGGCTTTAAATAAGTTACCCGCAGATTCCTAGCGATTTTTACCAAATTACCTAAAGGGATTTTTTTTGTGAAGATTAGGTGAGAATAGTGAACATAAAGGTTTTTTTTTTTTTTTGAAACATGTAAAATACATAGAAATCAAAGTTTTGTGTCTCTGGATAGTAAGGTTTTCTAAAAATAGATATGAGGTATTCAGAGTTTTCTTAACTAGGGAATTTTTATTAGGTTTACTCTTGTGATAAACTCATCTTGAAAGGTGGTTGTTATTTGGCACAACATTTCTCACAGATTGCTCTTCTACATGACCACATAATTACTAAAGTTTCTACTTTCCCTGGTAATTCAAACTGTCGTCATAGCTGCAGTGTGGTAATCAGTAATTTTTTTTTTTCAGTTGTTGTCAAATGCTCAAAACATGTATTAAGACAAAATAAGCACATGTGCTACTGCCAAAATATTTGCAGAATTTATACTTTCTACTTATTATATGCCTTAGCATTTGCTCTTTTAGTCTCACATTTAGCGAATATATGTAAGGCTTTAGCATATTATTAAAGTAGTTCAAAAATGAGTACTTTTGATTCCTCACCACTGCAATATAGGACTTCTTGAAATATCTTTGCCTAAAATACCCAGTAAAATATTATTTATTGAACAATGTAAACAGTAAAGCTGAATAATGGTAATTTATTGGTGGAGTTCAGTAAAGGGATGGTTTGAAGTTCTTCTAGCGCACTCCCAACTTGTGTGCCAGTGTCATTTTGTTCGTCATGATTTGGGTAGTTGCAGTGAGTCTCACATGGGGTACATTAACATAATTTCTGAGGAAGGTTGGTATAATTTGGGAACATTTATCATTTTACTTTATGTAAAACATGGATTGTTTATAATGACCTGTTGGAAATAAAGTTTAAATTGTATCTGATGGAAATATCCAATGGATGGAGTGTGTGTTACTTTTTGATCTCTTCTCAGGTGTGGGTTTGTCAGAAAAGAACAGAACTCTGTATTTCGTTTGTGTTATTTAGAAAATACCAGATCTTTGACATGACCATGTTAATTAACTGTTACGGGTAATCTAACAAGCTAATGAGTTAATAACAGCAGTAGCTCACAGTGAATTAGTTCAAGTCTCCTGACTCATCGATTAGTAAGATATGCACTGATTGCAGTAAGTTGTAGAGCTTTTGGAATGTACGTTGATCATTTATGGCAACATATCAATATTTTAATATATTGCTCGATCACAAAAAGTTCACCAAATGTTTGTTCTTGCTCTGTCATTCAGGCTGGTCCTGAACTCACTATGTAGTCCAGGCTGGCCTTGAATTCATGGCAGTCCTCCTGCCTCAGCCTGCTAAGTGCTGGAATTATAGGCATGCATCACTGTGTCTAGCTTTTTTTCTCCCTCTTTTTAACTCTTTAATTTATTGCATAATCCACATAAAATGTAAAACTGAAAATATTCTATATCAACCATGCTTTAAATATTCTTTCCTCTCACTAATTATAATATTTTTAAAAGAAATACCATAGATACTGACCACTGACTTTGCTCTCTTTTTTCTGGCCTTCGAAGGACACTTGGTTATCACACCATGCTACGGACCACAGCTCTTTCAAGGAGAATTGGTCAAGAAAGTCATTTCAGTGACACTTAGCTGGGATATAATGGGGTTTGCGTGTTTGTTTTTAGATTTAAAGAAAAAGTTGTTTTAAAAAATATTCTTTACATGCCCATTTTTTAAAAAGGCCTTTTTCTCTTTGACTTCCTCATTTTTCTTTTATTTTTTGTTGTATGAAATATATGTGACAGTTTACATTTTAATGATTTTTTAAAAAGTTTACAGTTAAAGTGGCATTAAATGTGTTCACATTGTTGTACATCCATCATCTCTGTCTGTCAGTCTCTAGGTTTCTTTTGTTACCTCAGCTGGGTGCCTGTACTTCTTAAACAGTAGTTTCCCACTTCTGCCTCTGCCATCAGTTCCCTGACAACTACCTTTCCACTTGTCTATGAATTTTGACTACTATAAGTACATCAGATGAGAAGCATCATAAAATAATTGGCCTTTTATGTCTTGGATTACTTCACATAGCATACTGTTTTAAATGATTATCCATTTCTAGCTTGCATTAGAGTTTCATTTCTCTGTAAGGCTGAATAATGTTCCATTGTATTAATACTTGAATAATGTTCCATTGTATTTATACTAAATTTTGTTTAGCCATTCATTCATTGATAGCTTTCTGGATTGTTTCACTTTTGGCCTGTAATAATAATAATTATAATAGTGATGCTGTGAACATGGATATATATGGACATACAAATATGTGTTTGAACACTGCTTTCAGTTGTTTTGGGTGTACATGCCAGAATAGAACTGCTGGATCACATGGTAAATCTTACATTTAAATTTCTGAGAAGTCACCCTACTGTTTGCCACAACTGAGTATACCGTTTTACGTTACCACTAATGATGCCTTGAAGACCCTTGTTCTCTGTCTTGTTTTTATAGTAGTAGTTTTGATAGTATCTGTCTCAGTTACCTTTGCGTTGCTGTGACTCAATACTTGACACGCACAAATTTAGGAAAGGGAAGGTTTATTTTAGCTTACAGTTTCAGATGGTCACAGTCCATTCAGGGGTGGCCAGCAGCAATTGAAATACATGGTAGAGGTAGAAAGGTGGAGGCAGCTTCTCAGGACATCACCAACAGGCAGGCAAGTGAGACTACTGGAGACGAGTTCAAGTCCCAGTCTTAGTCTCTCCTGCATCCGGGTATCGAAGGTGTGGTCACTGCACACCTTTAGTCTTAACGCACATGCCTTTAGTCTTAACTCACACGCCCCTAATCCCAACAACTGCTTTCCACACCTCCAGGCCAGACTCCAGTCCACCAACATTACATGGCTCCATAGACAATCCATAACATTAAAATACATGAGACTTTTGGGGGACACTCCAGATCCTAACCATAACAGTATTCCACTGTGGTTTTGATTACGTTTCTTTAGTGATTCGTGATGGTGAGCATCTTTTCTTGGACACCTTAGCCTCTTTTTATGTTTTCTTTGATAATTGGTTGTATTGTATGGCTTGCTCTTTCTACTTTGCTGTGCCTTTCCCTGTCAGAACATTATGTAGTTTTTTATACTATAGACATATGTTCAAAATCAGAATTTTGAATCGGCATGTTCTATAATGCTATATATATGTATTCCCCAATATAATGTTTTGTCCTTCAGGAGTAGAAACTGATCGTAGGTTCATTTTATTTATTTTTTTAATGTGCTCTGCCACTAAGTTCACCCCTCAACCTGCCTCAGAGGACATCAATTCTAAATCTTGTGATGATATCTGTTTATATAACTTCCTTATTTTTTTTTAAAAAATGGAAGACTGGTTTGGTCAAGATCATTTTAAAGGGTACTTCAGTATATATGTATTTATAAAGTTGCGTTCTAGAAAGATTGTCCTGCAGTATGATGTTTGCTTCCAATTGATTTCATTTCTTCTCCCACTTGGTAGGTGTTGAGTAGTACAGAATCAGCTGAAAACTCAACTCATCTCTCTGCTTTCCTTCTTTCAAATCTTAGCTTCTGTGCTGTTTCCAGTCTCTGTTGCATTTCCATTCTTTTTCATTATCTTGTGGTTTGTTCCTTTTTTGCTTCACTGACATTGTAGTTGTCATTTTTGAGGAAGCAAAGTTTGCACATTTAATGAGTCAATCAATGTTCTAGTGTGGTCAGAAGTCTGTAGTTTTCTAAGTTTTTATAAATAAGTACAGAGTTCACTTTTTATTTTTTATTTTGGTGGTACTGGAAATTGAATTCAGAGCCTTCACAATGAGCTAGATCCCCAATTCACAGCCCCTTTTAAATTTTAATTTGGACACAAGATCTTGCTAAGTCACTAAATTGCCCAGGCTATACTTGCATTGTGATGCTCCTCTCTGAGCCTCCCAAGTAACTGGGATTACAGGCCTTCTCAATTTTGCTGGCCCAGAGCCCATGTTTCTACTCAGTTTCATTTAATAAAATCTTAAGAAAGATGAAGACTGAATTGTATACTTACAAAAGTTACGAGTTTAGCTGGGCATGGTTACACATGCCTGTAATCCCAGCATCCTGGGAGGTTGAGGGAGGAGGATTTTAAATTCAAGCCCAATCTGGGCACCTTAGCCACTTCATTTTGTTATGAGGGCCCTGGGTACAATCCCTAGTATTATAAGAAAAAGAAGTTACAAATTGAATATAGTTAGTATTTTAGGCAGGGGCTTGTAAACTTCTTTCCTAAAGGTCCAGGTAAATGTTTTATGTTTGGCAGCCATCCAAGCTCATGCTTTTCCTTCTTGACAACTCTAAAACATGTAAAAGATCTTCTTAAGTCTATTGGTTGGATTGGGTTCAGAGACTTAACAGTTATTTCTAGTGATCTTGCTAAGCCAACATGAGTCAAGTCATATTGTGTGTGTATTTATGCATGTATATGTCCGTGTGTGTGTGTGTGTGTGTGTGTGTGTGTGTGTGTGATTGCATAAAACATGTGTGAGTACTGAAGATTAAATCTTAAATCCAGGGCTTTTGTATTCAAAACATGCATGGTAGTGCAGCCACTTCATGACTCATTTTTGATGAAATTCTTAGTTCTTTTCCTGATAGACTTATGTTTGCTAAGCACTTTGGGTGATTTGATTTTTTTTTGAATAAGTTGGAGAGCTGCTAATATTTATTATTTTAATTTTCAGATGGTGACCCTGATAACTATATTGCATATTATCGGAGAGCTACAGTCTTCTTAGCTATGGGTAAATCAAAAGCAGCACTTCCTGATTTAACTAAAGTGATTGAATTGAAGGTGGATTTCACTGCAGTAAGTGTATCTAAACTTTATTAAAAGAGAGCTAAAGAGAACTTGGGAGAGGTAGTTCATTGCTTATAATAAGGATTGACATGTTAGTTGTAGCTGGATATTGTCAAAACTGTTGTGATGAGAGAACTGGGGAACAAGAGAAATTCAGTCTCTAGAATTTATGGGTGCAAAGATACCCAGCTGTAGTACCACCCATTTGGGAGGCTGATGCAGGATTGTTTGAGTCTAAGGAATTAGAGTTCATCCTGGGCAACATGGTGAGACCACATGTTAAAATAAAAAAAAGAAAAACAAAACAATAATTCTATAATTAAAGATCTGCATAAAAGAGGATCAGAGGATATACTAGATAATTTTTCTGAATCCTAATAATGAATTAACTGTGGTTTAGAAAGAGAAACCTGGGTGAAGGGTAGACTAGGGCAAGATGTGAGGGAAGCATGAGTTAAAAGGCTGACTTAAGAAGCTGTCAGCTGGAAGAATACAGAAGAAATAGCTCAATTAAGCAGTGGTTTCTGGTGAGGACATCATGGTGAACTAGCAGGGTTCTTTTTGGAACCAATGCACAAATTTCAGAAGTGGAGAAACTTGTTTTAATGTGGTATCCTGAAGATTGGCAGATTACTATAAGGGTGATGACTGTGACTCATTGGATAGGACACAGGCAGGGAGGGTGTTCAGTGGCAGAATTTAGACTTACTGACTTTTTAAACATTAATTTAGTGGCCATTTATTATTTATGTAATACTGTATTCCTAAAAAGAATTGAGATAACTGACTAGTAAGGTAAATGTTTAGTTTGAAATATTATTATTATTTTAAAATGGAATTCATAACAGCTAGTTTTTAATGAATCTATTACTCTGTACAGCTAAGCACAACTTCTCACAAAGGTTAAGTAGCTCAGTTTCCTAATGCTGTGATGAATAGGTAGTTTAAAAGGCACGAATCTTGCTTTCTGTGTGCATGGATTCATTTAACAGCAGATTAGGGAAATTTTTTGTACTGTAAAAATAATACAGAATATCTGTGGATTTTGTTTCTGGTGAACATTGATCATCAGAGTTCATATTTTTAAAGGGAATAGGATTACATACTTAGGAGAAATATCACAGATGAAGGAGAAGTATTTTTATTTTGGTGATTATAAATATTTGCTCTGAAGGTTAGCAAAGCAAACCTGATGATAGAGTTTTGATTGGTAAGGTCTCAAATAAAGCAACTTTTATTTTAGTGGCAAAAGGTACTAGATGGAAAAGGTATTTTTAAAAATTGAGTTATAATTTACTTTCTATCATGATTGATAATCATTATTTTAAATATTCAGTGGTTCCTAATATAGTTACTCTGTTGTGCATCCATCACTATTAGTTCTAGTGCATTTTTAGTCACCATCACTCCCCATTTGTACTGCATTCCCTGACAACTATTTACTATGGATTTACCTATTTTGGATGTTTCATAGTAAAGAAACCACTCAGTATGTGACCTTGTATATCTTATGTCTTTCATTAAGCATGTTCAAGGTTGTTTCATGTTGCAGCATGTATCAACACTACATTACTTTTCATGGCTTAATATTTCATCTTATAGATCTATAATACTTATTGATTTATTAGTTACTGGCTATTACTATGACCATTCATTTACAAGTTTTTGTGTGGACATGTGTTTTAATTTTTCTTGGATAGAACAAAACATTGTCACAGAAGAATAATTTAGCAAAAATATATCCATTTGTTTCAGGAATTATTCTCAGTGCCAGGTCAAGTGAGCATTGAGAAAATATATTAATAATCTCATTACCTTATTTAATTTTATTCCTTGTGATTGAAGGAAATTTGGAAATACATAATACTTAGGATAGCTCGCCTCCTTTTTTTTTCTAGGCAAGACTACAGAGAGGTCACTTATTACTCAAACAAGGAAAACTTGATGAAGCAGAAGATGATTTTAAAAAAGTGGTAAGTTCAGTTTGTACTTTCGTATAACATTATTTTGAAAGAACATAACTTATTTCTTTGTATTTAGACAGTTAATTCTATGGCTGAAAAGAAATATTGATTGATTTCTGCATATGAGAATCATAGTTCTTGAATTAGTATTTGGTGACTGACCTCAAAGAATCACATTAACAATTGGAAGGTTAAGTGTACCACTGATAGATAATCCTAATTCAGCTTATACAGTTCTCTTCTGCTTTGTCCTATAGTAGAATCTAGAGATGTCAGCTGAACTATTCTTAAAGACCTAATGTGACTTTTGAGAGACCCTTCATTTGATTGGAGAGGAATCTTGAAACAGATTCTTAAAAGGAAATTTCACAGTCATTTATTATGGCTACTTTACTAAGAATAAAGTGCTTTGGAGTTGTTGGAGGGAATGCTTTGATTATATGCTTTTGAAAGATTCTATGCCCTTAAGGATTCTGGAGGAGGGAGATAATCTCTTCATGTGCTCATTTGTTCATTATGAATTTGTTTCTGAAGTAGTTTAGGAAGGTCTTGTTATCCATTTTTCATTGATTGCATTTCTGTTTATTGAACTCACTCTATAACCACTATGAAAATAAAACCCAAGGGGCTGGGACATAGCTTAGTGATTAGAGAGCTTACCTTGGAAGTACAAGGCCCTGAGTTCAATTTCTTAGCTCTATGTAAAAGCTGGGCTTGGTGGTACACTCCTGTAATTCCAGCACTCAAGAGACTGAGCCAGGAAGGTTGCTGTTAGTTCAAGGCCAACGTGGGCTACCTAGTGAGTTCAGGACCAGCCTGGACTACAGAGCAAGACCTTGTCTCACAAAACACTGCTCCCCCCACCCCCCACCTCTCCCAGATGTGTAACATCATAACCCTTGTCACAATTTTCAGTCACTTGCAGGGACCCCACCCCCCATGAAACTTAATTGTATTGAATCGGAAGCTATTTTCTGGATTTAAGAAATTATCTGCCTTGTTATGTTTACCTGCCCTCTCTCCTACTAGGTAAGATGTTTGAGTAGCACAGCTCCTGAATTAATATTTATGAAAGAAGATGGAAGATGAAGTGGTGGCAAAGGATAAATTATCTTTCTCTGGCCAGGCTTTTGTGAGAGCAAGTGTTATGCAGACATGCTTGAGACGGATGGGTGGATGGATGAATGATAACTTGAGAAAATGTTTCTGCCTCTTGTATCTGCTTACATCTGTTATTCTAATTTCCTCTTATCACAATAGAATAGAGTAGGCTTATAGAAATAACACAATAATTAAGGATAGAATTTTAGGTAAAATTTCTCAGAAACAAGGAACAGGTCTTTCATGAGACTTTCTGCTTCTAGACTATAGTCACGCTGGTGCTAACGTGTTCTTAAAATTGGCTTAGCTGTTATAGGGAATTTTTCCATGAGAATGTGTATCTGTGTTTAATCTTATATTTTTCAGCTGAAAATTTTTCTGAGATAATTGTAGATTCATGTGTAATTTTAAGAAACAATACAGAGAGAGCGCCTATGTTCTTTATCCAGGTTTTCCCCTGATAACCTCAAAAACTATAATCCTATAAATTGCAACCATGATACTGACATTCAGGCAACCGACCAATCTCTTAAGGTTTTCTTTTTTACTTTTCATTTCTATGGGTGTGTTCATGTCTGTCAACTTTATCACTTATGGGCAAAACACACGTGTATATTCACCAACTACTTTTCTGTTTGTTACTACCAGAGTCCTTCCTGTTGCCCTTTTATAACCAGACCAGTTCGCTTCCTGCCTGACTTTGGCCCTTTATTGTGACTCCTAGGAACCACTGATTTGTTTCTCACTTTTCAAATTTTGTTATTTCAGTGGTGTTATGTACATAGTAGTACCGGTTGTATATCTTTTGGCAGTTGAGTTTTAAAAAATACTGGGCATAATTTTCAGGAATTTCATTTAGATTTTTGCATGTATTCCTTACTCTTTTTTATTGTTTATATTATGAATGTGATAGTTTCATTCATCAGTTTTTCAAAAACATTTGGATTGTTTTTGTTGTGTTTTGCTAGTCAAACAGAACTGTTAAGAACATTCTTATACAGGTTTTTATATAAATTTTTATTTCTCTGAAATAAATACTTGAAAGTGCAGTTACTGGGATATAGGACAAATTGCTTATTTGGTTTTATAAAACCTCTAAATTGACTGTACCATTTACATTCTTATACATCCTTGCCGGTGTTTGGTATTGTTGCTGTTTTTTTATTTTGGCCACTTTGATAGTTGTGTAATATTATGTGTTACATACTGATTTTGGCATTTCCCTGATGAGTAATGATGTTGAACATAATTTCATGTATTTATTTGGCATCTGTAAGTCTATTTTACTAAAATTTGTGTTTGTTTGTTTGGCCCATGTCCTACTTACTCACTTTTTAACTGTTGGATTGAGCATTTAAAAAAATGTTGCAGATGCTTAAATCTGCTGTTTGCAAGCATTTTCTTGTAGTTTATAGACTGTCTTTTTTATCTTCATTGCCTTTTGTAGAACAGAAGTCTTTCATTTTTATGTTTAGTTTGTAAATTGTACTTACTTGTTTTTCAGTACTGGAGTTGAAACCTGCTCATTATGCTGAGCTAGATCTTTAGCCTATTTTCGTTTTTGATTTTTGAGACAAGGTCTTACTGAGATGCTAAATTGCCCAAGCTGGGCTGGAACTTGGTATTGGTTTGTCTTAGACTCTCAGAGTATGGGATTACAGGCCTGTATTTATGGTCCAGCTGAAAGTCTTTAACTTTGGTGGAGGCTAATTTATTGATTTTCTTTTCACTTCTATGGACTGCACTTTTGATGTCATTTAGTCTCAGAACTCATCAGTTTTGAAGCTTTCTTCCTCCTGTTTGAAGTTTTTATTTTTTTCACTTAACGTCCACAGTTCCTTTTGTGTTAAATTTTATATAATATATGAGGTTAAGATGGATTTTGATTTGTTCTGCTGTTGAATCTCTCACTGCTTTAGTAGTACATTTAGAAAGCATACTTCATGTCCCTTTATTGAATTGATTTTACATCTTTTTAAAAACATTAGTTGGCTCTACTTGTGTAGGTTTATTCTGGGTTCTCTGCATGTGTCCCTTTGCCATTCTTACGTTCCTCTCATCACTGTATCTGTATAGTTTCAGGGTCTCCATTGCCTCTTAGGCTTCTACTTTACACCTTCCCACACTGTCCTGACAGGTAGGGCGCACTGTCTGGCCTCCAAGGCTTTCCTGTCACATTTGGGTAGAAGCCTCCTCGCCTCTTAAACTCTACAAGTCTGTAAAGCCAGAGCCACGTGGATGTTACCACTCACTTTAGCTGTAGCCTGGCCTCCTTGGACAGTTGCTGCTGAGGTTTTTGTGTTCTTACATGGCTCAACTCCTTGATTTACTTTTCTAGTTGTCCTGAAGGATGCCCTGGGAATCTTTCTTCGAAGAAAGTCCTTTACCTTCCTGCCTTTTAAGTGATAAAGGATGAGGAGACACCCTCACAGCCTCTATTTTTTATCCCTGATTGCTGGTACTTACTTGGCTTCTTTTAAATGCTCATCTCTTTAACAATTGCATCTGCTATTTTCTCTGCTTTCTTATTGTAGAGCTGACTGAAATCTGCAAACAGTAGCAATGTAGCAGCCTGAACATTGGGCTGCCTTGAGATGTCTTCCACCATATTAAGTATTCCATCACCCTTAATCTCAGTTTCAAGCAAAGTCTCTACATGGACATAATGCTAGCATGCATGGTTTTTAGACTATTTGCCAGTACTCTTCTCTTTCATATCCATAACTTCTTGAGCCTGGCCTTTCCATTCTGCACTTCTGCCAGCATTGTGGGCTCTTGTCCAGAATCTCCCATTAAGCTTAGCTCAGAGGACTCCAAAGCTTCTCCAGCCAGTGTCCTCAAACTTTTCCAGACTCCTCCCACATACCAGTTCCAAAGACTTTAAAATGACTTGGTCAGGTAAAGTCACAGCAGTGACCCTACTCTTGGTCTTAGTTACTTTTTTATTGCTGTGATGGAGTATCTGGTATTAGGGAAGAAAGGTTTATTTTAGCTCACAGTTTTAAAAGGTTGCACTCCATGCATGGGTACCAGTAACAGTGACAGCACATGGCAGAGGTGGAGGCAGCTCCTTATGGCATTGCAAACATGAAACCATGTCCCAAAAGGATGAGAGGAGATAGTATATGTCCTTCCAGGTACTGTCCCAGTGATCCCACCCCTTCTGGGTCTAGCCTCAGTGTTCTGCCCCTTCCAGGTTTCAGGCTCTAATCCATCACATGCCTATAATCTATAATCAGCCACATACCTGTCTTCCACCACACACCTCTAATCCACTTCTCCAGACCAGGCCACCATTCTAATGGCATGTGGTTCCATAGATAATCCATAATATCCAAATACATGAGACTTTTAGGGCTCGTTCCAGAGCCAAAGCACAGGAGTGACATCCTAGATCCAAATAGTATTAATGATTTTACTCACATATATGAGCTGATATCTCACTCTGCTTTTGATTTTCATTCCTTTCATAATCAGTGGTGTTGAATATTTTGTCAGGTATCTGTTACCCATTTTTATATCATCTTTGAAGGTACATCTTTTCAAGGCCTTTGGTCATTTTTTAGGTGGGTTATGTGTTTTATTGAATTGGAAGTTGAATTTTGTTATTTATAAATCTTGGATATTAATCTCTGGCCCAATAGGTGATTTATGTTTTCCTCCCATTCTATATGTTGTCTTTTTATTTTGTGAGTTTTTTCTCATAAAATTTCAGATTATGAAAGAAAAATTTATCAAGGTATAATTTTATTTGGATCACAAAGGAGTCAAATTTAGGTTCTGTTTTTTGCAGGATCTGGTTATAACTTTAATAGTTACCAATTTGAGTTTGCTGATACATAACACAAGGAATTAAATCAATCATCTTAGGAAAGCATGCATTATGTATTTTTCAGTCTGTCTTCAGTGTGAATTTATATGTTATAGAAAAATCACAAAAGGGGCCTAGGTGTAGCTCAACTTAGCATATGTAACGTGCTGGTTCGGTGTCCAGTACCCCCCAAAAATTGCAAAGCGTTTAAAATTTTACTAGCACTTATGGAAGTGCTTGCTTTATACTATATAGAATATCTTTTTAATCTCTCAGTGACTACTCCACAGCGTGTAAGTACTTTTATCTTTTTATTGTCAAATAAAATACAGATAATGACTAAAGATTAATAAATGATTAATCAGGATTGGGTTAACTAAGTCCCTTTTTTTCATTTAGTCCTTAAAAGATTCATAGTATAGAAATCTTTTTGGGAATATCTGTAAACTGGCCACTGAGAAATAGTAAAATTTCCACCCTGTGTTACTGCCATATCAGTTAACTTACTGTGTAAAAAATTATTCAAGATTAGATTAAAGCACACATTGCTCTTTTTTCAGTTTATGGGGTTAGGAATCAGATGGTACAACAATATCTTCTGCACCAGGATATTCTCCATTGTGTTTGCAATGGTCAGATTTGTGTGTATTACAGATTCAGGATTTAAGAGACTAAAAACCCTGCTTAATTTAACTTGTAATTGTTCTTATAGCTGAAATCTAATCCAAGTGAAAATGAAGAAAAGGAAGCCCGCTCTCAGCTTATAAAAGCTGATGAAATGCAACGTTTGCATTCACAAGCACTTGCTGCTTTTGAAAGTGAAGATTATGCTTCTGCTATAATGTTTCTTGATAAGATTCTAGAGGTGAGTTTCTTAGATACTGAAGCTGACACACTTGACACTTACTGATTTTTTTTATTGTATATCATATTTTTATACTTTGACCAGCTATTACATACCATAAAAAACCAAGACAAAATAAAATCTGATTGAATTTTGAGCTTCAGCTCTTAAGTGAAAAACTGTGTTTCTGTAGAACAAACTTTGCAGTGAAAGCTTTTGATAAATGTGCTGGAAAGTAAGAGTTGTGTATTTTCATTTTTTGCTTCCTTTGCTTTTTGATTTGATTTTTATTCTTTGAGGAAGAGAACTCTAGGGTGTAGATAATGAGGTAAAAGATGAAAGAGTTGGTCAAAGAAAAAGGAAAAACAATTTTTCAAAAGAAAGAGGAGTATTTATAATGACAAGTTGCTAAAAAAAGAAGGCAGGTAGGATGGATAGGATCCACAGGGTTCTGAGTAGGTAACATAAGTCTACATAGGGTTTTGTTGCCTCAGGAGTATTCAGAACTTATGGTTTCAGAGTGAAGTCTAAAATACTCAAATGGAAGCAGTCATAATTCATATTTAGTTTCATTTTCACTGCATTTTGATGTATGCGTTTATTTAGTTGTGGCAGAAAACTTGTAGGTAGAATAGGGTGTTTTTTTCCTAGTTTTATGTAGAAAAACATCACATGGCTCAGTGGAATTTTTATTTCACTAAATTATCTTATTAATACTTTGTTAAAAAATTTTTATGTGATGAAAAATTAATTTTTTACCTTCCGGTAGTTAGGTTGTCCATTTTGATCTATTATTATCCATGTATTTATGTATAATGTCAATTCTTAATTTATATGTGTGAAAAGTTGGTATGACTTTAAAGTAGCTTTGAAAAATACGTAAAAATATTTCTCAAGCCTTATTGTTGCAAGGTTTATATTATGAAGAATATTAGTTTGCTTATGAAACGTTTTGGTCTTTGATAAAATTGGAATAATGAAGCCTTAACCTCCGGCCTTCTCACATTGTTTTTATGTATTTTTTCTTGTAAGAAGATTTAATTTCATAGGTGACATTTTACAAAAGTTTCATTGAGTTATCACAATAAAAATTTTTTGCTAATTTAGAACTTAATTTTCTTTTTTTGGCTAGAAATTAGAATTGTTAAGCACAAAGATCTGATTAGTACGTGTTTTATATTTAAAGATTTACAGTTGTATGTATAATTAGAGGGTCTTATTTCATATATATCTAATTATACAAAATGTAAATCATATCAAAATTGCATGCTAAATACTTTAATATATTAACATGTTAAATAATAATATGTACAATTAATATGTATGTGTGTGTGTGTGTGTGTGTGTGTGTGTGTGTGTGTATTCCCTCAGGTAGAATTTAAGGTATCTTTAGAGAGACTGTCACCTTTAAATTGCATCAGACTTTTAAACGCTATTTACCATATAGAAGTTACTACATTAGCTGAGAATGTGTTATGTTGATAAGATACTTTGGATGCAAGAATAAATATGCGTAGCTTATTGTTTCTTAAAGTCTAGTTCTTTTGTTTCTCAAGGTTTGTGTTTGGGATGCAGAACTACGGGAACTTCGAGCTGAATGTTTTATAAAAGAAGGAGAACCTAGGAAAGCTATAAGTGATTTAAAAGCTGCATCAAAATTGAAGAATGATAATACTGAAGCATTTTATAAAATCAGCATACTGTACTATCAACTAGGAGACCATGAGCTGTCCCTCAGGTCAGTTCTAGTGATTATTCTCATTATCCATTTATCATTGGCAGTAAGATAATTTCATTTTTAAAAATTGTAATATTAAAGTAATAATGTGTGATAAATCCTGTTACACTGTATTCCATTTATATAGTTTATGCCATCCATGTGTTATTTTAGTTTTCAGCAGTTTGTTTCATGAAATATGCTTATTAAGGTAAATGGGAGGGCTATTTTATATGTAGAAATATAGTGGAATGTTTAATATATAACTCATTAATTTAAACTAGTGTTTCATGGTACAGTACCAGCTGTAAAGTATAGAATATTCAATCAATATGTTTTGTTATAACATATATGCATCTAATATGGAAATTATTCATTGATTATTTTCTTTTTTTAAAAATTGCATGAACAGTGAAGTTCGAGAATGTCTTAAACTTGATCAGGATCATAAAAGGTGTTTTGCACACTATAAACAAGTAAAGAAACTTAATAAGCTGATTGCGTCAGCTGAAGAGCTTATCAGAGATGGCCGGTAAGATTATACTTATTTCAACCATCCAAATTTTCCTTCTGTGTCTAGTTGTAGGCACACACAAACTACTAAACTGTCTGCTGTCTTATTACTTGGTCAGTGAGGGTGAAGTATTCTAGATGGCACTAGGCCTTAGCAAAGCTGTCAGGATCACTCTGAACTTGTGTGTGTATCACTGTACTATGATGACTTTAACTGTTGGGAAGGTACTCAGGAGAGTCCCTTGAAATTTCTGTGTTTAGTTTTTTTAGGAATCTTCACACTTTTTTTTTTGGAGGTTGCACTAGTTTATGTTCCCAACAACATTGTAGAAGGGCTCCTTCTTCCGTGTCTCTCTGACACCCTTTGTAGTCTTCTGAGGTCTTAATGGTAGCCATTCTTACTGGAGTAAGATGGAATCTTAGTGTTGTTTTGATTTGTATTTGCTTAATGGCCAAAGATGCTGAATATTTCTTCATGTACTTAATCGTCCACTGATTTTTTTGAGAAGTCTTTATTCATTTCAATCACCATTTTTTTTTTTCAGTTGAGTCTTTTATTTGGAGGGGCCTCTTAAGTATTTTATTTCCTTATATATTCTAGCTATTAGTTTTCTGTCTGAGCAGTAGCTGGCAGGTTTCCATCATGCAGGTTACCTCTTTACTCTGTGGGTTGTTTCTTTTGCTGTACAGAAGCTTTTTAATTTGACATAACCCCATTTGTTGATTCTTGGTGTTATTTTTTGTGTAATTGGGATTCTGTTTAGGAAGTTCTTGCCTATGCCCATATCTTCAAGTAGTCTACCTTTTATATCTTCTATGTTCCAGCAGATTATTTAGTTAAGTATTTGCTCTGTTTCGATTGTTAGTATAGGGTGAGAGATATAGGTATAGATTCATTTTTTTTTCTGCATGTGGGTAATCAATTTTCCCAGAACTGTTTGCTTAAGAGGTTTTCTTTTTCACTAGGAGTCTTTGTTGTTAGCCTCTTAGTAAAAGATCAGGTGGCTAAAAGTGATTTTCTTATAGATAGCCTATAGTTAGATTATATTTTCAAGTGTACTCTGCTAATCTCTTTCAAATATTTAAAATATTTAAATTTAATCTAAATTGTGATATGTTAGGATTTAATTGCTATTTTATTTTTTGTTTCCTGTTTAAGTTTCCTTTTCTCTGTTATTTGAACATTTTTAGAATTCCATTTTTATTATCTGTGGAATCTTTGCATGTATCCCATAACATTTTTAGCATTTTGTTTTGTTTTTTATTTTTTTAGTACTGGGGATTGAACCTCAGGGCTTTTGTATTGAGCTACATTCCCCCCTTTCCCAATTTCTCACCCAGAAGTCACATACTTTTTAAAATAATGAAACAGTTGTGCTTACTTGACCAGGCTGTGCTTTGAGACCCTCCCACCTCAGCCTCCAGAAGTGCTTGAATCACAGGCCTGCTACTCCTGTGCTTACTGTATATATAACCTCAGAGCCTGCTGTGTCATTGCAACTGCTGAGTGGAGTAAAAGAAGCTTAAGTACCTCTAGCTTTTCCTGTTTATAGTTGTCTTAAATATTTTCTGTACCACATTAAACAGTGTTAATTTTTGATTCAACATCAAACATAATTTGGAAATTGGAGAAGAGACTAGAGTGTTGTTTTAGCCTGTTTTGTGTTACATAACAAAATACTGGAGGTTAGGTACTTACAAAAAGATAAGGTTTATTTGTCTCATTCTGGTGGCTGGAAACTGATTTATGGTGCCTGCTCCCTGATGAGGGCTCCCTGACTCTGTCGCGATACGGCAGAATAGAAGGAGCCAAGGATGTGGAGTGGCCTTGCTTTATAATACGTCACTCTCTTGAGAGCTAACCTAGTTCTGGGAGAAATATATTAATCCCTAACAATGTCAGTACTCTCCATGACCTAATTACCTTGCACTAAGTCACACTGGAGACTAGGTCTCCCTAACATGAACTTTTGGTGGACAAACTGTAGCAAATATGTATTCATATTTTGCTTTCTATGTTCCTTCTTCCTCTTAAACTTCCAAGGGTCTTTTATTCTTTGCTTTTTATTTTTATTTTGTATTCTTTCCTTTTTCTCCCACTACTTTTTATCAATATACAAATGTAATACATAGTATTTACAGTGAATTTGGGTGTTTTGTACACCTATGTGTTATATCGAGTTTACAATGACTTCCCATTTTCTGGCCTCCCACCCCATCCTTATCCCTTCCCCGACTCCGGCTATCACTTCATATGGTTCCAAAAAATGTCTGTGTTCTGGGTTTTCCAAGTATGAGAAACCATACAGTGCTTAACATATTAATCTTGTGTACCTAAGTCATTTCACTTAAGTCACCACTCTAACTCAGCGTCCTATTCCTCTAATAGGTTCGCAGTAGTTAAATCTTGATATCTCTTCTCTGAATCCAACCAATCCCCTTATTGGGATATTCACCAAAAGTTTTTTTCCATATTTTCCTATATCTTTGTTGTTATTATTAAACCTGGCCTTACCCACCAGTTCACATTAGAAAATAACTATAAGCATGTAGTTCAAAAGACTAGTAAATTTGGGAAAGAAGAAAAATAAATTTCATTTGCCTTAGCTAAATATTGGAAGCTAAATATTGTGCATATTTGTGCATTCACAGGGTTATCTTTACATCAGTCAGTTTCCTTAGGATAAACTTTCATTAGTGACCTAATAAGTTAATTGCTACAACAAAACAAAGTTAAAACTATATCACATTGCTACATTAAGTGAACTTAAATCTATACCACATAAATATACTTAAAGTGACAGATATGAAGGCAAGTTTAGCTATTTAAGAATTTTTTAACTTTCATAACTTATTTACTCATATTTCACTGATTACTAACATACTTTTTTCTCAGCTCATTCTCCTCTAGCTGTTGTCGCTTTTCCTCTGGGGTCATCGGTGTCGCTGGTCTCCCTTTCACTTCCTAAGGTTCCTTTAAGTATTCTCTCCAATACTAGCTCAGTGGCTGCAAATTCCTTTACGCTTTCTCTGTCATGGAAAGTTTTAAGTTCTTCCTTTAAATTAAAAGATAATTTCACTGGATATAGCAGTCTTAGTTGGCATTTATGTTCTTTTAGGGCTTGGATGACATTGCTCCATGATCTCCTTGCTTTTAGAGGTTGGATTGAGAAGTCTGCAGTTATCCTGATGGCCTTATCTTTGTAGGTCACCTTCTGTTTTTCTCTTATTGCTTTTAGTATTTTCTCTTTGTGTTGGGTTTCTAGAATTTTAATTATGATGTGTCGTGATGAGGATTTCTTCTGATCAAAGTTGTTTGGTGTTCTATATGCCTGCAATAGTTCCATGTTCATTTCTTTTCTTAGATTTGGGAAATATTCTTCCATAATTTCATTAAATGTGTCCTTTAAGCCTTTTGTTTTGTCCTCAGTCTTCTTCTGGATTCCCATAATTCTGAGGTTGTTTGTTTCTCCTTGAATCATCTATCAGCCATTGTAATGATTTGCTTTCTTTATTTACTTTGTGTTCTTCGTGGCCTGTATGTTGCAGCTCAGTCAGTTTATTTTCTAGGTCTGACATTCTATTCTGAAGTTGTTTAAAGTGGTTGCTTATTGTTTCCTGTGTGTTTTTCATTTCCTGAATATCTGCATTCAATTTTTCTGTATCTCTGTTGTGTTCTTCTCTAATTTCTTCTTTTGCGTTCATTATCTTCTGGTATATTTCTTCTTTGGTCTCCTCTAGTTGCTTTTCAAGGCTTGCTTTTTACTTTAGCTATGTGTTGGTGTAGCTCTTTTACTGTCTGTTTTATTTCCTGCTTTAATTTCTGTTTTAATTCACTGACTATCTGGGCCCAGAAGTTACCATCATTTGTGTCCTTTTCTTTAGATTCTGCAATATCAGTATCCCTGGTACTATCTTCTGGGGTCTCAGTTCTTTTTGTATGAGATTTGTTACCACGTTTCCCCATGGTTCTGCTACCTCTGGCTGTCTCTGGTGCGTAGGAAAGAAAATGGCTCCTGCTGATGTCACTGCCTGAGACAGCTGCTGAGCCCTGTTTCTGATCTGGGCTCCCGGGGCCTTTTTTGTGGGGAGCACACGCTGCATTTATAATACACACACCCGCGGGTTGGTGTTTGAGGCTGGGGCCGCCTGCTGCCTGATAATTCCCACTTTTCCGGATCCGCGCTTACCTCGGCCTGAGGTTCTGGCCTCTGGACTTTGTCTGTGGTCTGTGGGTGCCGGCAGCTCAGGGCTGCGCTGACTCAGCTGCTTCTTTCCTCCTCTTCCGATGTGACTTCAGGATTTCTGACTTGCCCGCAGCCTCTTCTCCGCAGACGTGTACTCCGTCCTCTCCCAGCTCCATCAGATGTTCAGGAACCTGCGAGCTTTCCTCTGTCCGCAGCTGCCTGCGGCTCCAGCCGTTTTCTGCTGGCTGCAGCAGCTTCCTGGGCTGTGGGGATTTTTTTTCCCTCTGCTTTCAATGATCCTTTGGAATTTCTGGCCTCCTGCTGGCCACCTTTCAGTTTTGGGGGATGCTCCTCTCTTTCCTAGCTACACCAAACGTGTTTTTTCTAACTAAATTCTTGACTTTTTAAGTGAGAGTTAAGGAGACATTGTGCAGGGCTGTTACTCAGCCGCCATCTTGACCGGAAGCCTCCTTTTTATTGTTAATGCTGGTGATTGAGTGCAGGACTCTTATCTGTGATGAGCACATGGTCTGCTGCCGACCTGTTTTCTCAGCCCTTTCTTCTTTCTCTTAAGAGAACTTCCTTTAGAGAAGGTCTGGGTAACACACATACTAGTTTTTTATAAATACTACTGGAGAAGGTTTTGCTCTGTGTATAGGATTCTGGATGACAAGATCTTAAGGTATCTATAAGATCTGAGGCAGTTCTTTCTACTCTCCCTAGTTCTGATGAGAAATTTTTCATCCTGGTAGAAAATGACAACTCTTTAGGTGGAAAAACTGTTTTCAGATTTTCCTTTTTGTTAGTGTTCAGAAGTGTAATTGTTATGTGTCTTGGCAAGGGTGTGTTTGTTTATACTATTTGGAAGTTACTTAGCTTGTTGAGTACAATCATTACCACATTATGACATTTGGTCAAGACAGACGTCATATTCAGTGTTGATCCCGTAAGATTAGAGTATATCTGAAAAATTCCTATTGCCTGATGACATCATTAGCCACATCATACAATGCATTACTCAAGTGTTTGTGGTGATGCCAATGAGAATAAACCTGACAGTTATGTAAAAGTTTAGTGCATGCAATTTTGTATAATACACAGTATTTGATAGTGAAAATAAATGACTCCATTACTGGTTTATATTCTTTACCATATTTTTCACATATTTTAGGGTATTAAAAATGTTTACTGTAGAGCAGTATGCTAGGTTGTAGGTTGTGTTGCAGCAGCCTCAGATACTTGTGTTGGAGGCAGACTCAAGCAGTTGACCTGTACCATTAGTACATTGTTTACACAACGATGAAATCATCATGTATTTTTCATAAAGTAGTTCCATTGTTAAACAGTGTATGACCGTATTTATGTTTCCATTCCTAAAAATTTGGGAAGTTTTCAGTCAGTATTTCTACAAGGACTTTTTCTGCCCTTCTCTCTTTCTTGGACTAAGGTGATGTCAATATTAGATCTTTTGTTGTGATCCTAACCATTTCCTCAGTCTCAGTTCAGTTTTGCAGGTCTCCTTTTTGTCCCTCTGATTTGACAGTTGCTGTTACATTCAGTCTTACTTTTGTCTGTCCTCTTGATTCTGCTGTTGAATGTATTCACTGAGGCTTTCTATTTTCATGTGTTTTTAGTTCTAAGAATTCCATTTGGTTACTCTTTGTTTCTTTTTTCTTTTTTATTTTTAGCCTTTTTTATTTTTTATTTTTTTTTTGAGATAGGGTTTCCCCAGTTTGCTGAGGCTGGGCTTGAACTTGTGATTCTCTCCGAGTGCTGGGGTTACAGGCTGTGTATCTTTTTTCTTCACCGACACTTATTTCTTCAGAAGGCAATGTTTTTAATTTGTCTCAAGCTTGTTTGTAATTGCTGCTTTTTTCACGGCTACTTTAACATGCTGAGAAGATTATTCTAACATCTCTATCTTCTTGGTTGCCATTTAGTGATATTTTTCTCACTAAGATTGAGAGTATCATATTTCTTGGTGATATGAGTCGTTTTTAATTGAAACCTGGAATTTTCATGTTATGTGTGAGGCATATGAGGCTTTGGTTTTTATTTAAATGTTGTGTTTTGGCTGTTTTTTTTTTTTTTCTGACATTATTCCAGCAAAGTAGGGGTGGAGAGAGTACCACCTTGTCATTGCCAGATGGAAAAAGAAGGCCTCTGCTTGGCTTTTGGTGACATTTGACAGGAAAAGGATATCTTGGGTGACTTGGTGCTCTCTGCTTGGTACAGGACAGGACTGTGGCTCCTCACATGGTCTCTACTGACACCATTGGGGGAGTTGGGGCCAGACTGTCCGCTGGGGAGCAAAATCCTAGTTCCTTCTTGGCCTTCTCTAACTTGTTCAGCCTCATTAGGGAAGTCAAGGCTCTTGGCTATCGCTAGTGTTGTTGTTGGTGTATGGTGGGAGAAGGCTTGATTTTGTCTGAAGGGTTTGCCTAGACTAAAGCTGTGATTATCAGTTCTCTTGATTACTGAGTTACCCTTTTCTGGATTTTTTTATTTTTTTGCCTAGGGTCAGAAAGCTGGGATTTTCATCATTGTTTTGCATTACCAGGTTGCTGGTATCTTCATTTCCATGTCTAGGATATATAAAGCCAAAAAGAAATCTAGGGAACTTACTACTGTGTTTTTACTCAGGTCCCAAGGTTGCTAGCTAATCTGCCACTTTCTCTATCCCTCTTACTCTTTGTATACTTAAACATACAGTTGTATGTTTAGTTGTACTTAGATGGAAGCATGGGGAAAATTACATCTACTCTATTTTTCCAGAAGCTAGTTTTTCTGTTAAATATTCACTTTAACCTCTATTTTGATAGATGAGCATGCAAACATGAAGATTATTGCACTTTGAGAATAATGTGCCACAGTGACATATACATTTATCTTTAGTTTGCCATTCCTGAAGATAACTTTTGATACATGACAAGCTACTGACTTTACTAACTAGAACTTTTCACCGATTTACAGAAAATTATGAACTAGTTTTATTACTAAGAAATCTTTAAAAGTTGGGAGTTTAAGCAGATTTCTTCTCTAAGAAATTATACTGAGTTGTGAACGTTGACATTATATAAATGACACATAAAGGGCTCTGTTATTTTTATGAAAGGTTATAGTAGTCAAGAAATAAAACTAGGGGCTGAAGGATTGGCTCAGCAATTAAAGTGCTTGCTTAGCAAGTGCTACATCAAGTGCTAAGTACCTGGGTTTGATTTCACAACACCACGTAAGCCGAGTGTAATAGCGCATGCCTGTAATTCCAGTACTTCGTAGGCTGAGGCAGGAAGATTGCCGTGAGTCCAAGGCTCGCCTGGACTTCATAGTGAGTTCGGGACAGCTTGGGCTACAAAGCGAGACCCTGCCTCAAACAAAACAATAAAAACCTTGATCTATATTTTGTGCTCAGTATAAGTCAGACTTTGTATCTTTCACTCAGTTTCAGAATTGTGTTGTGCTCTGTGAAAAATTTGGCAGTGGGTCCGGTTGGTATAGACCGTCGTGCATTGACCACCTGCATATCTCTAGAGTGTACCTTCCGTGCTACTCTGGGGGCAGAGCAGGGTTTGAAGGCAAGTGCTTCTGGGTGAGCTTGTTAAGCAACCTGTAATCAGTGAAGGGAGAAGGTCTTTTCTGCAGTTCAGCATATAGAATCTCATTGTTACTCATGATGATTTGTACTTTTAACAGATACACAGATGCCACTAGCAAATATGAATCTGTCATGAAAACTGAGCCCAACATTGCTGAATATACAGTTCGTTCAAAAGAAAGGATTTGTCACTGCTTTTCTAAGGTAACAGCTGGCTGGTTCCCAGAAATGTAAATGCTTAACATGTGGATGAACAGCCCTAATTTTTCCTCACATTGACTTCTAGGATGAGAAGCCTGTTGAAGCTATCAGAGTATGTTCTGAAGTTTTACAGATGGAGCCTGACAACGTGAACGCGCTGAAAGATCGAGCTGAGGCCTATTTGATAGAAGAAATGTATGACGAAGGTAATTGTTTAAGGAATTTGATTTACAGCATCTTAAGTTCAGTTGTGAAGTTAGCACATGTTCAGCTGTCTTTCATTTAAAATTTACAAGCATATCTAGAAATGTTGACACTTTTTTTTTTAAGACATAAAAGCTACTCTGAAGAGAGAGTTCTGGTGAGAGGAACCTAGTGGAATATAAAATAAAAATCTTACCATGATTTCTTGAAATGAGGTTAGGAAAGACAAATAAAATATAGAAAATTTAAATTGCAGATCTCATATCTAGAGGTAGTCACTGTTCATTTTGAATTTATGTTTTTCTAGACTTTTACCTGTATACATTTGTTATCTGTATTTTATGCATATTACACATATTTTATGTATATAACCAATATCTGTCATGTATACACAAAGAATACATTGCTGTATCATATATTTTTGATGTAAAATAATTCTCTGTGACCTCTGGACTATTTAGTATTATCAGGATAGCTGCTCACCCTACTTTGTTCAAGCTGAAATAATAAGATTATTGGATTTTATAAAGAACTTAGTAAGGGCGGCATCCTGTTTTGTGGAAGATAACGAGGCTGGCATGTACAGTAATAGGCAGTACATTTTTCATAAAATATAATTCCTTTGTAGGTGTTGTTTTATAATTCTTTTGTGTGACAATATATTAGCATTTAAATGATGTATTTTTAAAAAAGAAATGAGCTTTATAGACCCTGAGTGCAGTTTTCCTTTTTTAAAATTAGGTGAAGTATTTTAAACCAAAAATAGTAAGAATAATCTGCTGTTAGGTGAAGAATTTGAATGGTGAAATTTAGTCTGAAGTGTTGGTTTTAATGGCGTATTAGTGAGTCTTTTCTGGCTTTCTCGATTTATAAAGAATCTCCTTCTTAGGCACTTTCCAGGGAGTTGTGACAAGTCTGGTTATGATTATTTGTGAGTAATTTTATTGGATATTCGTTCGGACTTGGATGTCTGAGTGAGGTTTGAAATGCACGTAGTCAAAGTGGCAAGGTTTAATCCCTACTAGAAGTACTTCAGTAAGACTTACAAAAGACTAAGTCTTTTAGGCTGCTGTAAATAATTTAGAAGGTGCTTTTGTGACAAACATTAAAACTGACTTGGTTTTTAAGGAAACTTAACATCTCATTCTTACTACTAAAGTAATATAATTGTTTGCTTCTGTGTTGTTTTTTCCCTAAAACTTCAAAGAATTTTTCTTTGTCTTAATGGTAAGAGTAAAGTGGTTGAGTTACAAGTATGGAAATTAAGTGATTCTTCTCATAGGAGAGTAATAGGGAAGGCAACGTTCAGTGAGTAAATGAGTCATGTTACTTAGCAGGCTAGATATCTTGCATGTCATTAGTTAAAATTCTGAGTTAATGTCCCAGATTCTTTTTTGGATAGTTTTTATCTTTTTTAAAAACCAGCAATTTAAAATGATGTTAGGTATATAATAATAATAACAGTAATAATAATAATAATAATAATAATAATAATAATAATAAAGAGTCCATAGAGGTAGGTTTTTGAGTACTGGAATGTGGAATGTTAGTAATTTGGGGCCATGGTAAAAGCAGATCAGGGAATTTACTTAGTAGAAAACAGACTTTGAAGATGCCTTTGAGCTCATCAAAAATGAAGGAATTCTTGAGCTTATCAAAAATGAAGGAACTCTAGATCTGAGGAAGCCTTTGTAGAGAACAAACTGCTATTGAAGGTGTGCTGACTCAGGTATCTGTATTTGGGTAATCTGGTCAGTTTTATTGACATTTCTAGTTAAATCGACCTGGAGTTTTAGGATATCCTCCGTCCTTCCCTGAGATTGACCCTTCAGGGCCTCATAGTTGCTAGGCATCTGTTCTATTACTCAGCTACATCCTCAGCTCTTTTTAAAATTTGGAGGGGCTGGAGGAATGGCTCTGTGCTTTTAGTGCTTGCATGCTTAGATACGTGTTAAGTACTTGAGTTCAGTAACCCAGTACCACGTACAGTGGATGTGGTGGCACATGCCTATAATCCCAGCGCTTGGGAAGCTGAGGCAGGAGGATTGCTGTGAGTTCAAGGACAGCCTGGTCTCCATAGTGACTTCAGGACCAGCCTGGGCTATAGAGTGAGACCCTGTCTACAAAAAACAAGTAAATAAATAAATTTGGAGATATGGTCTTGCTAGTTTGTTTAGGCTGGACTTAAACTCCAGATCCTCCTTCCTCAGCCTTCCAAGAAAATGGGATTATAGACATGTGCTATCCATGCTTAAATTGGATAAAACCTTTGAGTTTATTGATGAATTGATTTGCTGGTTTTCATTTTAACAAGTGTGTATGTATATTCAAGATTGAGAGTTGCTCTATAACTTCCTATACTCTACAATTTGATCTGGAGTAGAAGCCTTGTGCAATAATATTTTGGCAGATACCTGAGGACTGTAGTTTGCCTACATTGTAAAGATAGCAAATACGACCATTTAAGTACTATTCAGAAATAATAGCTGCTTGAAAATAATTGGACATCAATACATTGATAAACTGAGTTAAACATAAGAAAAATGATTGGATTTCTTTTTTAAATGTCATAAAGCACTGATTTGAGCCTATGGCTGGGGAAGGAGAGAGGGAGAGATTTAGAGCCTGCTAGTTCCTAGAGAACCTGACCTCTCCATCAACCCTTGTCATCAAGTGGGCCTCTGGGCTGGTGCAGGTGTTCGGAACATCCTCAATCTGACGCTGATGATGGTTTCAAGTGTCAAGATGTCAAGAGGATTACTAATTTCAAAACCGGCCTTTTTGCAAAAGTTCTATATTTAAGTATTCTAACTTTCCTTTAATCGTAGGATATGCAGAACATACTGTTTTGTGAGTACTTAAACTCCAGATGTTCCATGGTGTACATCTGATGTACCAGTGTTTATAAGGTAGCATCTGTTAGTGAGATGCTTGACTCAGATATGTACCTGCCCATTCAGGGCAGGTTTATGTCTCAGTTGAGCAACAAATGAGCTCTTAAAACTTCATCTCCTGATCAGATCAGAGGGTTGTCTATTTCTGTGAATAGTAATTAAGATCATTTATTATATAGATAACATCTTCAGGATATTCAGTCAGGTTTTGTGCTAAGAAGCTATGATTTTGCTGATGCTATGATGCTTACATTTTAATTCACAGCAGTTAGGTATTTTTTGCTGTTTTAGTATCTTTTCCCATGTTAAGAGCTTTTTCTCATTGTGGCTACTAGATGTTGAAGGTGCCTCTCTTCTCAAGTTCCCCATTTTCAGTCATGGGAATAACAGAAAGGTGGTAGCTGAACACCAGCAAAAGAGGGCCCATGTCATTCCTAGCTTCTGCAAAATGTGACTTTTGGTCTTAGAGTCAGAAATAGCCACTGAGGCTCAGCTTCTGCAGAGTTAGCAAAACTCCAGAAATAAATAATTTATAAGTTTTAAATTGGGCTATTGTCAGCCTAAATAAATCTCGTGATCCTGCTCAGGATATGAATGTCTTTGTCCAGTGTATCCATAGTGGATACACCACCTCCACATGTTAAGTCAGTTAGTACCTCTCAGTTGCTGTGTCAACTCTCAGGGTATAGTATTGCTTGTGTTCAAAGAACTCTTATTGTACTCAAAATGGTTATACTTATAGCTTTACTATACACATCAACTTTAGAAAATGTGTTGATTCTTTTTTCCCCATTTTATTGATATGTATAAGTTCAATACATAAAGTTTACATTGATATTGAGTATTTTTTGCACCTACATATCATGGCAAAGTCAACAGATCCTCCCAATCTCTATCCCTCTTCCTCCCCTCCAGTTCCCATTATTCCCCCCTATTAAGTTCCATCAAATAATTGTGGTCTGGGTATCTCATATCAGAGAAACCATTTGATATTTCACCTTCTACTTCTAACTCACTTCACTAAGAATTATGGGGTCAAGTTGCCTCCATTTACCTGCAGAAGCCTTCAACCTATCTGACTTTATAAATGAGTAGTATTCCATTGTGTAAAAATACCACAGTTTATGTATCCATTGGTCTGTTGATGGGTGTTTGGGTGTCTTCCACATTTTAGCTATTGTTAGTTGTGCTGCTGTGAACATGGGTATACATGTATCTCTGTTATGTGTTGTTTTTATCTCTTTTGGGAAAATTCCCATAAGAGGTATCGCTGGATCGAAGGGGATATTTATTTCCAGTCTTGTGAGAGACTTCCATACTGCTTTCTATAGTAGTTCTACCAGTTTACATTCCCACCAGCAGTGCAGGAAGGTTCCTTCCCCCCCCCCCACCCCCCCAGCCTCGCCAGCACTGATTGCTGTTTGTGTTCTTGATATACACCAATCTCTCTGAAGTCTGATGGTATTTTAGTGATGTTTTGATCTGTATTTCTCTATGGCTAAGGATGTTGAACATCTTTTCATGTATTTATTGGCCTTTTGAACTTCTTCAGCTGAGAATTGCCTAGTCATATCATTTGCCCATTTTTCAATCGGATCTTTGATTTTGAGGGGTTTACTTTTCTTCTGTTCCCTATATATTCTGGTTATGAGCCTCCTGCCTGAGGTGTAGGTGGTGAATACTTTTTCCTAGCCTGTCGGTTCTCTTTTTAGACTGTTGGTAATTTTTTTTTTTTGCTTTGCAGAAACTTTAATTTGACATAATCCCCTTTGTTAGTTCTGGGGGCTATTTCTTTTGCTTTTGGTGTGTTATTAAGAGAGTCTTTGCCTACACCTATGTCTTTTAAATACTTGCCTAATTTGTCTTCCAGAAGGTCCAGTGTTTCAGTTATTCATTTTTTTTTTTTTTTTTGAGATGGGGTCTTGCTCTGTAGTCCAGGCTGGTCTAGAACTCACTATGGAGTCCAGGTTGGTCTTGAACTCAGGGCAGTCCTTCTGTCTCAGCACTCCCGAGTGCTGGAATTATAGGTGTGCACCTGGACACCCGCCCGCTTATGTGGTACAGGAGAATCAAACTCAGGCATTTGCTATGTAAGCACTTTAACTGCTGAATCATTTCTCTAGCCCTATTTCTCAGTTTTAATATCTAGATTATTGATCCACTTTGATTTGCTTTTGGTGCATGGTGACAGGTGTGTGTCTATATTCATTTTTTCTGTATGTGGATGTCCAATTTTCCCAGCAGCATTTGTTGAAGAGGGGATTCTTTTTCTAGTGTATGCTTTTTGGCTCCTTTATTGAAGATTAGGTATCTGAGGGTATTTGAGTTTGTCTCTGCATTCTCAAGTCTGTTCCACCGGTCTACCTGTCTATTATTGTACCAGTACCATATTGGTTTTACAGCTACTGCTTTATAGTATAACTTGATGTCCGGAATTGTAATGCCTCTTTGCCTTAGTCTTGTTAAGATTGTTTTGGCTACTCTAGGCCTCCTTTGGTTCCATATGAGTTTAAGGATTATGTTTTCCAAGTTCTGAGAAAAAAAATTGCTGGTATTCTGACAGGAATTGCATTAAATCTATATATCAATTTTGGCAGTATAGTCATGTTGACTATACTGATTCTGCCTATCCAAGGACAGGGGATGTCTTTCCATTTTCTGCTGTTGTCTACAACTTCCTTCTTCAGTGTAATGTTTTTTTATATAGGTCCTTCACTCCCTTGGTTAGGTATACTCCTAAGTATTTAATTTTTTGCTGGACTATTCAGAATGGGATTTTTCTTCTGAACTCTTTCTCAATGAGTTCTTGTTGGTGCAGAGAAAAGCTATTGATTTTGTAGTCTGTGATTTGGCTGAAATTTATTATTTCTAAGTTTCATGGTGGACTTTTTGGGGTCTTCTCTGTAGATAATCATGTCATCTGCAAATAAGGATAGTTTGACTTCCTCCTTTCCAATGCAAATTCCCTTTATTTCACTTTCTTGCCTGAATGCTACGGCAAGTGTTTCAGGGACTGTGTTGAGTAAGAGTGGTGAGAGTGGGCAGCCTTGTTGTGTTCCTGATTTGAGAGGAAACACTTTGACTATTTCTATGTTTAATAAAGTATTTGCAGTAGGTTTGGTATTTATGCCTTTTATGACTTTGAGATTAGGCCTTTCTATACCTATTTTTCTCAGACTTTTTATCATGAAAGGGGTGTTGAATTTTATCAAAGGCCTTTTCTGCCTCCTCAGTTGAGGTGATCATGTGCTTTTTGTTTTTGCATTTGCTGGTGTGGTGTATTACATTGGTTTACGTATGTTGAACTAGTCTTGCATGCCAGGAATGAAACCCACTTGATCATGGTGTATGATCTTTCTGATTACTTGCTGGATTCTGTATGTTAGAATCTTATAAGAATTTTTGCATCTATATTCATTGAGATATTGGTCTATAATTTTCCTTCCTGGTTAAGTCTGTCTGGTTTTGGTACTAATGTGATCCTAGCCTCCAGAAATGAGTTTGGTGAATTCCTTTCCTTTCAACTAAATGGAACAGTTTGAAAAGACTTGGAGTTTATTCTTCCTGTAGGTACTGAAAAAATTCTGCTGTGAATCCATCTGGTCTGGGCTTTTATTTCTAGGTTCAGCTTTTATTACTGCTTCAATTTCTGTGTGTGTAATGGGGTTACTCAAGATTTTTTATGTCTTCATTCAATTTTGGTAATTTGTATGTGTCTAGGAAGTCGTTCATCTCTTCCCAATTCTCTGACTTGTAATATAGGTGCTCAAAATAGTTTCTCATAATATTCTGAATTACTGCAGAGTCTGTTGTAATTTTACCCTTTTCATTTCTAAGTATGTTAATCTGTGCTTTTTCTTTCCTTCTATTGGTGAGTTTAGCTAGACTTGGTCAATCTTGTTTATTCTTTCAAAGAACCAGCTCTTTGACTCATTAGTTTTTTTATTGTCTAACTCCAGTGTCATTAACTTCAGACCTGATCTTTATAGTTTCTTCTTTCCTACTACTTTTCAGGTTATTCTTGTATCTCTAGGGCCTTAAGGTGTATCATTAACATGTTTATTTGTGACTGTTCTTTTGGTGTGTGCATTTATGGTGATGAATTTTCCTCTTACTATTGCTTTCATTTTGTTCCATAGATTCTGGTATGATATACTTCCTTCATCATTTAACTCTGAAGTTTTTGATTCCTTCTCTGATTTCTTCTGTGGTCCATTTTTTTTTCATCAGTAGTGAGTTGTTTAGTCTTCATGTATTTGTGTATTTTCTGTTTATGTTACTATGATCTGAAAGTATACAAGGAATTATTATCTATTCCTTTGTATTTATTTAAGCATGACTTACGACCTAGAATGTGGTCTACTTTAAAAATGTTCCATGTACTGCTGAGAAGAATGTGTATTCTGTTAATGTTGGGTTGAAAACTCTGTGAACATCTATTAGGTCCAGCTTTTCTATAGTGTCATGCAACTGTTGTATATCTTTAGGGATTTTCTGTCTGGTTCATCTGTGACAGTGGAGTATTAAAGCCCCTAATATAATTGTATTGTGGCCTATATGTCCTTTCAGATTTAATAATTTTTAGTTTATATAATTGGTTTTCTGGAGTTAGCACATATATTGATTATTGTAAATTCTTTCTGTTGTATTGCCCTTAACCAGTATATACTGACAATCTTTGTCCCCCTCCCCCCCAATCTCTTTTTTGAAATCTGATGAGTCTGAGACTAATAACTACCCCTCCTGTTTTGTGGGTCCTGTTGCATGAAATATTGAATTCTATCCTTTATTTTCAGCCTATGAGTTTCCATGTGGGTGAAGTGTGTCTCTTGAATGCAACAAATTGTAGGTTTCTGTTTTTTGAATCAGTCAACCAGTCCGTCTTTTAGTAGGTGAGTTGAGGCCATTCACGTTTAGAGTAATTACTGAGGTAAATTTGGTATTTTATAGCATTATTTATTAGACTTTTTTCTCAGCTCGTTCTCCTATATCTATTATCTCTTTTTCTTGGGGGTCTTTGGTGTCATTAGCCTCCCTTTCGCTACATTTCCTTTAAGTATTCTCTGCAGTGCTGGCTTAGTGGCTGCAATCTTCTTTAAGCTTTCGATATGGAATATTTTAATTTCTCCCTCTAATTTAAAAGATAATTTTGTTTGATATAGCAGTCTTTCTGTCTTAAGTGTTACCTGGCTGTCTCTGGCATGCAGGAGGGACACATATGTGAAGGTTTGTTTCTGCTGAGCTTCTAAGTGCAGGTGGGCTCTCGCGCCTAACCTGGCTGTCTCTCAGTGTATTGATTCTTTACCGTTAATATTAAGGATATTAATATGTGTTTTAATCATGCATTAGCATACTTTTTACATTTGTAAGGTTTGTATGTATTTAAATTCTGACTCTATAACTGTGGACAGTTCAGATTTCATGCCAAACTGGAATTTCTTTTTTTTCTTTTTTTTCTTTTTTGTCAGAAGAAACCCATGCTCATTTTATCTCTGAAGTTTTTACAGATACAGCTTTAGTAAGTAAGGTCTCCTTGCTTTGTGAGGAAATCCTTAAGCGCTCACTCCTGGCTGCAGCCTGTGTCTGCTTCCTCTGCTGTCTGGGTTCTGTATTTATCCGTTTATCTTTTTAAAAAAATAATCATGTCTTTATTTTTCTTGCGTTCCTTTACTTTGTTGAAGTGCATACTGAACACATGATATGAGCCCTGTCAGTTCCAGACTTGTACATACAGGAAATTATTAATTTGGGAAGGTTTCAGTGTAGTTATTTAAAAGTTTGTCCTTTTTCATCATTCTGGAGTTGTTTAGAGAGCCCTAAAGTCACTTGATATTTCAAAGTTTGAAGAGTCTCCTTGGAAAGCCTGCTGCTTTATTGGGGTTTCTCATTTCTTATTCTATGTATTTGAACTTGGTGCTCTTTCTTGCTGCAGTTTGGGGCCTTTATCCTCTACAGAAACAAATTTTTGGCTTATCACCTGATTTTTTAGCCTACGATTTACTTCTCATATTTTTTTCAGTTTTGAATGATTAACTCATTTTTCTCTCTTTATTTTTATTGAGCCTCTTAAGTCTTTGAATTATTATTTCCACACTCAAATGTGCCCTAGAGGTTCTGCAAGATAGTTATTTCCTAGAGATTTTACAACTTTACTGTTTGTCTTAAGTTGTTGGAGAGTTTTAAGTTTTCTATGTGGAAAATCCTCACTTCCTAATTTACTATTAATTTCTGGCATCATGACATTATGAGCAGGGAGTAGTGTTCATAGTATTTTCTTCTTTATTATGGTGTTATTTTGAGTTAATATGACTGATTTCCTGACTCTGTCCTAGTGGCTTTAAAAGTAGGTGTACTCTCGTTTTAGGCTAGAATTTGGTATATCCACCAGATCTATCCTATTTATTTATTTATTGATTGATTGATTTATAGACAGGGTCTCATTCTGCAGTCCAGGATGGTTCTGAACTGACTGCAGAGATCAGGCTAGCCTGGGACTCATGGTAATCCTCTTGCCTTAGTCTCCTAAGTGCTGGGATTATAGGCTTGGCATGTGCCACCATGCCCCATGTATGTGGTGCTAGGGAATGGAACTCAGGGCCTTGTGCTTGCAAAGGAAGTACTTAACCACTGTGCCATTCCTCCAGCCTCCAGATCTATCCTATGTTCTACTCTTCCTTGTTAGTCTTGTTTTGCTATACTCGATCTATTATGAACAGAGGTAAAAGTCTGTCTCCTTAGGTCAGGGTCTTTTAGTATCTTTTACAATTTCTACTTTACAAACATTTTAATTTGATGTACAGATAGTTACTGCGTGTCTTTAGTGTGTATTTCTAGACTTTATTTCATTGCCCACCTTTTGATCCAAGTCATGATTTATCTACTGTTTAGATCATAAATCAAACTTACATCTGCATTTGTTTTGCAAAGGTTTGACCATACTTTCACTTTTTGAATTGCTTGTTTTAGGTGTGTCTCTTCATAGTTGCATTTTGCTTTGTGATCTAGTAGGGAATTGTCTTAGATGAATCACATACTTTTGTATTTATTGGTATAAAAGTCATTTGTTCTCTTGTTCTCTTTTTTCTGAGATTGTTTTGTTTTTAGGCCTATGTTTTGTATATTGTTCTTAAATTTAGGGGGAAGATTTGAGCTTTTTGTTTTGGTTATGTATGTAGTTTTACTTACTAGCTTTCTTTGTTTAGGTAACATCCATTACTTTCTTACTCTCAGAAACAATTTAGCATGCTTCCTCCTCTCCCTATTTGTCACAGCTTAATGCTAGTTAACAAAATTTCTTTTTTCATTTTCTCTCCCTTCTCAGTTTTTGCTTGAAGTATCCCTTCAGCATTATCTGTGTACATATTTTGTCTTGTATTAGTCTAGGTTCCAAATGAAATAGATTTGAGTATGGACCATCTCTTCTTTGGCCATGGTTTCAAAGACCATCCTATACTAGTTTCATTGAGGAGGTCCTGGGAACAGTTTACCTTTTTCCCCTTCTATATTCAAAACTACTCATACCTTTTCTACTTGAAGGATGCTGTGGCTGGGGAGTGCAGTCCTTTGCTTCATACTCTTTTCCATTTTCTTCCGGGGAAATGCAGGTTTTATTTTTGGCCAGGCCAACCAAAAGAAATCTCCACCTTTCAGGTCTGTGAATTCTGCTAAAATTTATCATAGTGTTGACCATTTTCAGCTAGTTTGCTTGGGCATCTAGTCTGACCCTGTAGTATTGTTATGTCTTGGGTCTAGAATATCCCCCCAAAGCCTCCTGTTTTGAAGGTAACTGAATCATGAGAATTTATTCATTAATTTCCTATGCTTTCAAGAGGTGGGGCATGATGAGATGAAGGGGAGGATTGCTCGGAAATGGCCCGGAAGGGTGTATGCCAGATCTGCCTGCCTTGTTCTTATGCTTCCTGTTCAACGTGGGATGTGCAGCTTTTTTCCAGCAATGCCTCTGCCAGACCCTTTTGCCTTTGCCAACCAACTATGCATGGGCTGAGATCTCCTGAAAATGTGAGCTAAGATAAACCTTTCCTCCCTGAAGTTGTGGGTGGTGGGTATTGTGTCCCAGCAGTGAAAAAGTGACCAGTACAAGTATGTAGAGTCATCTTTAATTGCAGGAAAATTTTCCTAGATTTAACCTGAAATGTGTCATCCTTTGCTCTGTTTTTCTGCAAATAAGTTGCACATGGTTTGTATTTCCTTTACTATCACCTGTAATGTATTTTTTGTGTGTCTTAATTTTCTATTTCCATTTTTTTAAGTCCTTAATTTTTTTTCCAATTTATTTTCTTTTCTCTGTGAAGTCACACAGGACAAATTAGTTCCACAACAGAAAGTATTGTCTATCAGGGAAGCTTGTTAAGAGCTCCAAAATCTGAAGTTTTCAGTGGGAACTATTAGCTGAGTATCTTCTGCCTAGTTCAGACTACATTTCTTGACTCCCAAGAAGATACTTGGGATAACTATTTATGTAAACAGTTTAGGCAAAGTGAGCCATTCTTAGAAAGTTGGTAGGGACATTCCTGAAATCCAACTTTCTGACACCAATTGGGACTAGCTTCACTAGCAGACCTTCCTCAGGATGAGTCTCAGGCCTACTATGTTGATTCCTTTCTGTACAGTAATAGGCATCTGGATGCCGTCTGTATTCTGAGTATTTACAATATTTTTTTGGATTGTCATCAGGCTTTTTATACTAGTATTGTATGTGCTTTCCTATTTTGAATGACATATTAAAAAACATGCTTATTACAATCTGTGTTAAAACCTGTGGGTCATTTCGTTAGCTTGCTCCAAGTCAGAAATGGCATGGTAGAAGGGCCTGGAGCAGAAAGCTGCTCACCTCATGGGACCAGAGTGTGAAGGAGCCCGAGGGAAACAGACTCTCAGTTACACAGCTCTTGCAATTGGGCTCTGCCTCCTAACAGCACACTTAATGCTGGACTCATCCGTGGTCCAATCTCCTGATGAATATAGCACCTGCTTGATCCAATCACCTTCCCAAAGCCCTGCCTCTGGGAACAGGGGGCTTTTGGCAATCTTCCAGACACACACCATAACAGTCATTCTGACTGCTGCTGCTTTTTTCTCTTCCTTTTCTAACCTGTCTTCTACACTGATGACCCATTGTGACCATGTGTATTTTCTTTGCCAGTGTCTTACTTTATTGTATAGCAGTCACCTCAGTCCTACTAGTGGTAAGATAGCTCACTATATATAAGTATGGATAATAAAATAACTTGAAAGAAATATGAAGATAATGTGGGAGGATGGGCAAGTAAATCAACAGCAGTGGATTTTGTCAAGTGGGAGCAGTAAGTTATCTTACCTCAGCCTTAACTATGTCTTTTGTGAGTTATGAACAAAATTACCAAAGTGGTACCATCCATTTAGGTTATTGGCAATAATGAAGAAACAGTCAAGTGGCAGGGGATGATGACTCAGTATCAGTTTTGCAGTTTGAACAAAGGCAGTGAATGATAATTCCTCCTAACACTGTCTTAAACATATTTTGACAGCTATTCAAGATTATGAAGCTGCTCAGAAACACAATGAAAATGATCAACAGATACGAGAAGGTCTAGAGAAAGCACAGAGGCTGCTGAAACAGTCACAGAAACGAGATTATTACAAAATCTTGGGAGTAAAAAGGTGAATTATGAATTTAAAATTTGCATTGTACTTAATTTTTTCTTATTAAAGATAGTGTTATATTTTTTTCTTTCTGTTGCATTTATATAAGTGTGGTCACATAGGACTCTAACGTTCCTTAATATCATAAAGCTACTTTGAATATGCTATTGGCAAATGGCTTTGACAGAGACCAGTAACTGAAGAATAAGATATGGTAAGATGAATAGGGCCTAGGCCGAGATTTCTTTTTAGGGCTGAAAGTAGGAGGGAGCTTGTTTTTTTGTAGAATGAGCAGGAGTGAAGGCAATGGGAAAAGAAAAAAATCTTCCTATAAGCCAAAAAATAAAGTTTTTAGGTTTTTCTTTAGATTAACTTTCGTTGGCAAAGTAAACTGTCACTGTTGAATCCAAAGTCTGAAACGTTGTTCTTACTAATTACACCAGTCTCAGAGCAAAGAATTCAAGATTATCTTTTTCCTGCCAAAAAAGAACTGAATCATGAGGAAATTCAGAAAGAGACCCTTGTAAATACAAGAACTTGTTCACAGTGTCTGTGGAAGCCTGCAGGCTTTAATGATTTTCCAGAGCTGTGTCAAATCGTTTAAAGTACTGGGAAACCTACATTGTTGGTTGCAGTGTTATGGCCCAGCTTTTCTAAAGTTTATGGCAATAGGTTGAATACTTCTTAACTAGTGACTGTTAATTTTACTACCCTTCAGAAATGCCAAAAAGCAAGAAATCATTAAAGCATATAGAAAATTAGCAATGCAGTGGCACCCGGATAACTTCCAGAATGAAGAAGAAAAACAAAAAGCTGAGAAAAAGTTCATTGATATAGCAGCTGCTAAAGAAGTCCTCTCAGATCCAGGTATTACTTGCCTTTAGCACCTTTCTATTCTTTTAAAATAGAACATTTGGTGGTTTATTAGCTCTACTTCTTACCATCTGTCTTAAAGGCTGTGTCAGAGGTGGTGGGTAGAGAGTATGGCGAGTTGTTGCAGTGGCCAGTGAGGATGGTGACTGCTCCTTTGTCCTGCAGTTACAGAATCCAGTGTGCATCTGCTCTCTCTTAGGACTATTGCAGGTGAAAAAGGTCATCAGATATGGAATCAAAGGGCCTAAGTTTGATTCTTTTTCTACTTGAACAAACTACAACATTTTAGGCCTCAGTTTTTTCACCTGGGATATGACAGCATAACCCTGAGTATACATGGTACCTCTTTAGGCTCTTTCCAGCTGCACAGGTCACTGGTGAATTCTCTTTACCAAACTCCTAGACCTTGGTGAAGAAACAAGTATGTCATGCTGGATTACATAGGGATTGAAGAATAACAGGTAACTAGTCAGGCAGGGCCTGCTGTGTTTCATGGGTGTGTTTCTCAACAGTCTTGCCCTAAATGAAATCATTGGATTTATTAGTTGATAGGTGTTCTTTTACCACATTAATATGGTCTGGAAAGTAAGTGGGAGGCAGGCCAAGAACTGATTCTATAATGCTGTGCCATTTCCAGAGGAAGTGTAGTGTTACAATGACAGCTTTTGGTTTTTTGTGGCCTTCCATGTCAATAGGAGCAGAAGCTTTGATTTGAGCTTGGTAATTCAACAAATGAAGGAAATCCAGTTTTGCAGCTTTCTCAAGTCGTTTTTGAACACCTCTTGATGCTATGAGGTTGAAAGACCTTTTCTATGTATTCCTAATACATGAGAGAGGGAGATACACTTTACTAGGTGCAGTAGGAACATACAATGCCTGTCTTGTTATTCAGCAAATACTAATGAAAAAAAAAGTGTCTACAATATCCTTTGGTTTGGCTTTCTTCATCTTATATGGTATAAGAGTGGGGCAGTTCCACTCCGCCAGGCCCTGTGTTTCCTTCAGACGCGGAGCTGAGATTTAGGGTAAAGGAAACCAAGCTCTACACAGGCCTTCATGGGGGATGAGCACCGCAGGGCCTTCTGCCCAGCTCCTGTTCCCATTATCAGGATGAACTTCCTTCCCATCTCTGACGTTTTCCTTGTGTCTTCCACTGTATTTGCGTTGGTATGTCTCTGCTCAGTGGTGAGATGCAGCAGTGGGGCGCCAGTCACACAAGAGGGAAAGGAACCTTTGGAAGCGGTGTGCGATGACAAGGGCCTGTCACATGACCTAGCGCTATTCAGATTGGATAATGAGAATCTAGAAAACCTTCGACACTTGAGGACGTGGTGATGATGATTTTTAACTCGGCCTACTTCATTTTGTGGATAGCATGGTGACATGGCTGTTGCATCAAGAGAGTAAACTTTTGGAGGTTTTGTTCTTTGGAATTGTTTTCTCCAAAAACTTTGAGTAGCTGTTTCTGAAGAAAAATACAGGAGGCTTGAGCTCATGCCCTTTTCTGTGACTGGCATTTCTCTTTCTAACCCCATCCAACTCCACAGTGCCCAACTCTACGTGGAAATGGGAGGCCTTGGATTTGAGTATTAGTCAGAACTGTTTTGGTAACTGAAAAGTAGTATGTCCTCTGTCCAACCTTAGTTAGGACTTGGGTCTTAATTTGCTGATTTCTTTTCTAGAAATGAGGAAGAAGTTTGATGATGGAGAAGATCCTCTGGATGCAGAGAGCCAACAGGGAGGTGGTGGCAACCCTTTCCATAGAAGCTGGAACTCATGGCAGGGGTTTAATCCTTTCAGCTCAGGCGGACCATTTAGATTTAAATTCCACTTCAATTAAAACAACTGTTTTTCTGCTCTTCTTCCCCATTTTTTTTAAAGATTAAAAACAAACCTTGTCCTGGGATCCTAATGAAAAAATTTCAAAATCTTTCAGTTTGCCCATGACCAAAGAGTTGTTTTAATAGGAAAAAAATATGTTCTTGTCCATTCTCAACTTGAGGTTAATTGGTTTGCAAAGGGCTTAGAGGTAAGGAATGGTTCTGTTACTGACAAAGCAGCCTGTGCTCATTTCATGAATATGTAGAAGGTAGAGGCAGTTCACCTATGGAAGTGCTCATGGATTCTGTATTTCCCGACATTGGCACATAGTCTTCTGTTCTCAGCCTGGCATAGCACCGGTATGGAACAGCTGTCACCTTCATAATAATTCATAAGGGGTATTTTGTGGTATTCTTGACAATATGAACAGTTGAGCTGTATGTTCTTAGGGAAAACTATGCTTAGATTTTGGCCAGTCCAGTTACTGGCAACTGTTACATCACTGTGCTTCCTTTAAAAATGTGTACACATTTAAGTAAATGATCCAGTCAACGTAGCTGTCAGTAAAGAAGAGGAAGAATCCACTTTTTAAGAACCCAGCCATCAAATGGTAGTTGATATCATATGTCCAAGCGTAGACTGTAAAGTGCTATATATTCAGTACCTACAGGAGAATACCAGTTTAACTTGAACTTTATTACAAAAATCTATGGGTTGCCCCCCCCCCCCCTTTACTATGAAACAGGACACATTAACTAAAAGTAGTGTAAAATATTCAGGTAATACAGCTGTGATGTTATTAAAATACTGCTCATGCTAAGCTTGAAATAAGCAACCTAAGTTCTGAAGTTTTATATAGCATTTCCTGTAAAAACAGTTTGCATAGAAATTTAAAGTTGCTCACAAACACAATGTCATAATTCCCAATTTTAAGCAATATAATGGAGCAATCTCTGTTCCTTTTCCTACACCTGGCCTCACTCTCTGCGCCATGTCAACTCTTGTGGTAGATGTTTCCTAGTACATGTTGTTGGACAGCAGATATGCCCACACCAGGCCTGGGTGCCTAGAAAGTACTGGCTTCAGAATCTAGTCAGCTCTGGTTGTGTCCCGATCATTTCATTTAATAAGATGGCATCTCCTCCTAAGATTCCTTCCTCTTACTTTTTAAGAAGGTCACTACTTAAGAATGTATGATTCAGTCTTTGTGTACTGGATAATATTTTCCCTAAAAAAAAGTGTTACTAAATCAAGAACATTGAATATTTATGGAACTACAGATGCTGCATTGAAAATCTAGTTACTTAAGAATTACTACCTTTATTCTAGAAAGGTTTTTGTTTTTGCTTATTTTAAAACATTTTAAGCATTAAAGGGGGTAATATATTGCTTTTATAAAATTAAGCATTTTAATTGTTGGAGGCATCCTGATCACATGTCTATAGCAGTCAAGCACAAACTATTTTCTTCTACATTCATATTCTTAAACATATGCAAAAATTTTTTTTAAATTGAAGGACATAAATCATAGTTGAATTGGGCAAAACAAGTGCTTTTTGCATCTATTTAGTAGTCTTGTTTCTTACCAATAAACTTAATAATGCATTTTGGAAACTAGAGAATGGCTTGCAGGTTTCATTTTGTTTTGATGTCTTCAATTCAAGCCAGTGTGAAATAATTTTCAAGGTAAAATTATCTTTATTCTTTAATCTTAATAATCTCATTACCTCACCAGTTATGTCGGCAATATATAAGTTTTGTAGCTTTTCTGAGAAAAATAAGATCAGGAGGGATGCGGTAAGCTCAGCTGCATTCTGTTCCATTCTTAATTCCTACCTTCCAGTGAGTTTCCGAAGTGGTAGTCATTGGTTTCTACACTGTGGATACTTTCCACAGCAGGAAGAACCAAATATGTCAGCTTTAAATGTTATTCATAAAGCTCCTAGAAAGGGAGACTGCATTAATTTACTCCATAGTTCTGAAAACTGCTTTCTTACCAGGAATACGTGAAATCCAGAAAGCTTCAATTGTTTACTAATGTGAATTGGATATAATACTACTTTTAAAATGTTTTGTCGTTAGTGTTATGAATCTTTAACAGTATGAAAAAAATGATAATGTCTAAAAACTTTGATTTTATTTTTAGAGAAAAATATAACCAAGTTAAAAGGTCAGTAGAATCACAGCTTGAAATTAGCACCATTTTCTGTTCCTAGTGGAAAATGAAAATTTTCAGGCTTCAAGGTATAAAATCGGCCAGGAGCTGTGTTCAACGGTCACCATGAAGAAAGCGCGTAAGAAAGATGCAGACATTAAAAGTGGCTCTTCCGTTGGGTCTC
Organism: Ctenodactylus gundi; assembly: GCA_004027205.1. Classification (NCBI taxonomy): domain Eukaryota; kingdom Metazoa; phylum Chordata; class Mammalia; order Rodentia; family Ctenodactylidae; genus Ctenodactylus; species Ctenodactylus gundi. Next base: position 73,016 of record PVKB01003853.1, on the reverse strand, counting down.
TGTTAGAGCCCACAGCCTTACAGAGATGTGGCACAAGGTATGGACTTTGCAAAACGTTTTCACGGACTACACATGACTTTTCCCTATTTACAAAGGAATAAGGCAAACGTTAATTTGTTAACAACTGATACCCTGATGTTAGATCCAAACATTCCTTTTCTATTGATGGCAGAGTTTATTCTGTAATTCTAAATGATAAAGAGGTGGAATTTTTTAGATGGTCTCATTTATTGAGTGATTTAAGTATAAAATTAGCCACTGCGTGGCTTTGTGTACACTTGTGTGTGGATGAAACACCTGTGGAGGGAAAGTTGAGCACAAGGGACGTGAAAATTGGAGATGTGTTTGAAAAGTTAAATTACTACATTTACCCTAAGGTTATAGTTTGCTTTGAATGGGGCAAAATTAACTTAATCCATCTTAATTTAGTGTTTTAATAAAGGAACCTAAAATTATTTGAAATGGATCTCAGTCTACAAATATGGGTATTATTTTTATGCCCATGTATTTTCACATTTAATAAATATATTTATGGACATATCTGTACTTACTTGCTTTTGATTCATTTTTAGTCTTTGCCTATGAAAAATTCCTAGTAAAGCCCATCTAGAAGTTATTTGCAACTTTGCTTCATACAGAATCAGTGTCTGAACTAACAAACGTGCTTTCCTTTCTTCAAGTTGACATCGGAGATTGAGTACAAAATGCAGAAATGGGTAACATCAACTCCCCAAATCCTTAGAGCAAGACTTTAAAATTGGATAATTCGTCCACTGAAGTATTAAAATCTAATACTTCCGTGGCTTTGTTTGGAGACTTCCCCTTTTTATTTTTCTTGTCCTAAGAAGAAAGATGCTACAATGTATATCAAATTTCTGGCAATAAATGAAAGTATTGGTAGCCATCTTCCTAATTATATACTCTGCATGTCCTAATATTGAAGGAATTTGGATATTGAAATGTAGACAGAACTTTCACAGAAAGGTCAACTTTGCAAAAATTTTTAAAATCCTCAACATGTAGGCAATCTCCAAGCACTCAGCCTTGGTCTGAAGATGATGTGAACATTGGCAACAGCTATGAGGCCTGCCTGACAACAGGGAGCACTTGGGAGCTCTAGGCTCTTTTCCCAGAGTCTCCGGGGCTCCGCTTATCAGGTGCTAACCCCTGTCCCTCTCTACTCCAGCTCCAGATCAGTGCCTCATGGTCTTTAAAGAAAAATACAATTATTTTACTATTGATGCTTGTATTTCACACTCCAGAAAGCGCTAGTTGCCTTTTTTTTTTTTTTTCCTTTTCCTCTGAGTGAATCCTTTCTTTGGAATGGGTGTATGATAAACAGAATCACAAAAGGCACATTTATTGCCCTACACCAAGATTCTGTTTCTAGAGAAGCATTTACGCTTCAGCCTTCACTCACGTTGGTAGTCTGCAATAATCACCAGCTGAAGTAATCTTATGGAATGAGCCGCCTTGGCTCAAAATGCTACTGCAAACGTTAGTGTCCAGGAGAATGTCTGAAGAAATACAGATTTGAACTTTTTAAAAAGCGAAATATATTGTTAACTACTTTTTTCTTCTTCAGACATCGGGGTTGAATACAGAGGCTTGCACATGCCGGTCACGTGCTCTGCTGTGAGCTAAGCCTGGCCCCGAGCCTTGCTGAAGCTGAGCTTTGGGGGCTTTTTGCTTCAACTGCAGGAGCGTAGGGTTAGAGCGCAGCACAGCCACGCTGGCATCAGCTGTTTAAGCCTTTTGGATATTTGTATTTCCTTGAGTACAGCGTACAGGCCTTTCTCCCTCAGTTTCTCTGAAAGGGTATTACATTTCTCTTTAGAGATGGTAACAGGTAATGGTTTGGCATGTCACATTTTCTTAGGGTCTTATTCGTGCTCTAACCTTTATTTTGTTTCTGTGTCTTTGTAACTTCACGTTACTAGAAGTTTCATTCCAGTGGAAAGAAAGACGCATGTTCCAGCCGCACAGGCCTCTTATTTCACTCTGGCAGGCCTATTACCTCGTGTAGGTCCTGGGCAGAGAGGCTCTGTCATAGCACAGGGCCTCAGTCCTGGAGCAGTTTATTTTGGACAGTGGAATGAAGAAAAGCATTAGCAAGACTAGAGCTTTTAGTTGGGTATGGAGTTGCACACCTGTCATCCCAGCGCTGCAGGAGGATCATGAGTTCATATGTGGGCGGAGCAAATCAGCAAGACCTTGTCTCAAAAATAAAAAAAGGCTGGGGATACAGCGCAGTGCAGAGGCCCTGGGTTCAATCCTTACAACTGCAAAAGGAAAAGAAAGCTAGAATTTTACTGAATATAAGTACATGTGTTGTAAATTAATGTAGATAACAATGCAGGCATACAAATACTGGGCAAGCAGTTTCAAATATATATTACTGGATGTTAGACCTTCATTGCACTTTGAGATCAAATCACCAAAGCTCTTCATGTGACTTTTAAACTCTCGCATTACTTTATACACTGAGGTCCAACCTCACATTTTTGTCCTCAAATGAGCAAAACTTCATACCGTTCTTTCTTGTCTAATTCTCGCTCCTCAGGTTTTTATCTTAAACCAACTTCTTTGAGCCTCACCTGTAACTTGCTTTCACATCATTTTCAATTGGATAATTCATGTCATTTAAACCAATAACTTCAAAAGGACAAGTTGGCATATGTTGTCATTTAAATCCACAATGTCTCCCAAGAGTCTCGTGTGTTTACAAGTAAGCTTTTGGAGGGTGACTGGATCATGAGGGCAGTGTACTCACAGGCGGATTAATCCATGCATGAGTTCATAGCTAAATATACTGTTCTGAGATGTGGCCTGGCCAGAAGAGGCAGGGCGCTCGGGGCGTGACCTGGAAACATGAGGTGGAAAATTCCCAGCTCTCCCCTTGTCTCTGCTTTCTGCCACATGCAGTGAGCAGGGTTCCTTCACCCCGCTCTTCCACCTTTTTGTTTCTGCCTTGGAGCTAGTAGTGATCCTTGGGCTGAACTCATGACAACTGTGACCAAAATAAATCTGTGTCCATTTTTATGTTGCAGGTGTTGGGTATTTTGTCCCAGCAACAGGAGAGTGACTAATACAGCATAGTAGGTACAGTGCTGAATTTGATAAACTTTTTGAATTGTTGAGATACGTGTGAATTTGTTCACGTTAGAGCGACCTCTATGTTAACATTACCTTGTTTAGATGAAACTTTTTAGAAAGTTTTCTGGTGGAAAGCCGACTTTGAAGAGACAAAACTGGTGCACATGAGTGATGAGAAAACACCAGATAGGACGGTGGTAAGTTTAAGGGCCCTGTGTATGGTAAGTAGTTTGAATCTAATACTCTATTCTGGATACTCTACTATGTGGTCATTTACTTCAAAATTCATCTTACTCACGAAGGCTCGTACCATTAATCCTGTCCTCTCCCCAGTTTTAAATTAAATATAATGTTGATTTGGAACCCACATCATTCATAATATTTTGGTTTTCAGCCATATTTTAAAAATATGAATAATTTTTCTTTCAATTTAAAAACCATTAGTTTCTAAAGCAGAATCACATTACGAAGGATACTGTTGGGCAGATCTAATTGACAGAAGTAAACTTAATCATAGAAGACAAGATTAAACTGTGATCTTCACAACGAAGGTATTAATAGTTCTTAGTCAAGAGGCTTCACTGTAGAATTTTGCAGAAAATAGAAATTTACATTTAAATGTTAATAAACTGCAGAATGGGCAACAGCTGTCCCACTGCCATAACATTCCAACACACTGGTTGAGGGATGGACTTGTAAACCTCACCAAGTGCCTCTCAGTTACAAACTGCCTGAAGTTTGAACTTTGGCCTTGGCCTTCAAAATCCTAGACCTTCACTTCTGGGACCTCACATTGTCAGCAAGGATGAGACTTTAACCAAGCAACTGATTCTTTGAATGTAAGTGAATCCCTTATGTCTGCTAAGTAATAGACTTGGGAAAGAGTGGCTGGGGGCATGACTTAATGTTTCTGGGCTATTGAGCATGAAGCCATCTGCAGGTCTGACTTGAACTCTGAAAAGATGGACCTGACCCATGTTAGTCCTCTGGTGGACAGTGCCATTTGTTTATTAATGGGAAGCTAAGTTCTGTGAACTAACTTTATTTTTCTTTCCAAATAGCGTTTTATTTTGGCTGGTACTGGACTCTCTATGTATTCCAGGCTGGCTTTGAACTCAGCTTCCCAGGTGCTGGGATTACAAATGTGTGCCACCACACCTGGCTGATTTTATGTAGTGTTAGCGAATTGAACTCAGGGTCCTGCCTGTGCTCCACAAGTGCTCTACCTCTGAGTTACACCCTCAGCCATTGTTGTTGTGTTTCAGAGAAGGTAATTCTCTTAGCCATCCTTCATTTTCTCAGGGATGTTGCCCGTGAAACTTCAGCTGGGTCCTTGTTTCCCCCACTCAGTAGAGGGCATTCCTGGCTCACTGTTTCTTAATCGCTGGTGTCAGGACATGCTACAGAGAAGCAACCTTTCTTTGGCAGGATTGTTAAACTGTTAATACATTTTTAATATTAACTGAAAGTCTTATTTTTACCTAATTTCATCTGACATAGCCTTGATGTATCTTTTAGCAGTATTCAGTTCTATCTTTGTGGGAACTAGAGACAGTGGAGCCAAATGTCTCCACTTCCAAAAAGCAACCCTATTTCGCAGCATCTGAAGGTTGCAAGATGTTGGGCTGGTTCCAACTCATGTTCTGGTCCTACTGCATCCCTAAGCTCATGGGTTGCTATACAGTTAAAGCTCAAATGCTCCTTATCCATAGCTTAGATAAGATGCATGTTCTCACACTTTTTTCTAAAGATGGGAAAAATGTAACTTTCACAGTTCAAAAATACTTTTTCAGAATTAGGCTTTTGTTAAAACTTGATATATGGTCTCACCCAAAACCAGAATTTATGATCCTGCAAGTATCCCAAAGGCTGTGTGTATACAGCATCCCAGGTCTGCAGAACTGGACAGCTTCCTCTACAGGAATTACCACATACTCAAACTAGTATAGATCAATTAAGTCTCCCATCCAATCACTAACCAGGCCTGGTCCTGCTTAGCTTCCAAAATGAGACGAGATTGGGCACGTTCAGGGTGTATGACAATATAGTTCCATTATTTATCCCTGAGGCAGAAAGACTTTCAGGTGGCATTGAAGCATGTTTGCACTTTTAAGATAATGTAAAAAAATGTCCCTATAAGAATATAGCTGATGTATAAATCCAGATTTTTCAACATAGCTATTGCTCATCTGAAAATGAGACGTGTAAATTTAGTAATTTATATCACAAGTCATAAGGAGGGGGAAGCATGACTGTTTACATTGTTCTGCAAAGTTAGATGATTCTCTGCAGAACACGGAATCTAGGTCTTTGGATGTAGTCCTTATTAGTAATAAAGAGGAAGAGGGAATCAGATGTCTGCCCAGCTGACCTTTTCTGTCAAGTGAGTCTAAAAGAAGCAGAAACATGGGCTGAGAACATAGGAAAGTAATATGCTACACATCTTCTCATCTCAGGATTCTATGATTCTAGAATAGCTGGATAGTTTTTAAGCAGTTGCTATTGCTATATTATTAAAACACAATAAGGAAAAATAATTTGCATCCTTGATTTCAATAACAATACTTAAAAATAATACGTATATGACCATAAATATTATTTTATAAAATAAAATTAGAAACAGTAGAAAATATAAATACAAACATTAAAGTCTCATAAAATTCAGATAAATAGATACTGCAATATTCCATTAATAAACAACAGGATATAAATGGGCTCGCTTTTAGTAATCAGAACCACAAGTCTTAGAATACAAAATAGGTTTCTCTTAATTTTGGATGCATTTTGTAAATGGATATGTTATAAATCTGGAATACAAAACGATTGTAGATGGTTTGATAAACACCACTAACAACCAGGTAGTCTGATATTTTCTACTGGGTTATGTGGCAAAATATCAAACATTAATTGGTAAAAGCTGAAGTGTGTAGCAATAAGGAAAAAGGAATGATCAGTATTAAATACTCAACAGTCATTTCTCAAGTAACTTATTCCATACTCTAAATGAAGTATTTTCAATAATTGGGGTTTTAAAAAATGGAACATGTGAATGAAACTTTCTTGGTGTAAAGCAGTAGTTCCACATTTTACCAGCAGATGGCAGATTTGTTGTTAAACTTTCATCTTCTCATATAAACCACTGCTAGAGTTCATCATGTGCCAAAACTGTAGGGAAGGAAAAATTTATTTCTTAAAATGTTACACATATAATTAGCTTAAGTGTTATCAACATATAGGGTATACAGAAAAACCTAAGTGTTGACTGAGAATAGCTCTTTGTTACGTTTTGGTACCAATTACACTATATTGTAATTATTTGTCTCTTTAGCTACACACAATGTTGAGTTCCCATGAGACTATGGGACAAGGTGTATACCTTATCTTTGTTATCTCTATATCCAGATATGTCCATAGTATTTTATGAAATGAAATCAGAAACACTAGAAAATAGTAAATATACAGCATAAAATTAAAATCTCATATAGCTTAGGAAAAATAAATGACTACAGTGAAGGCTTTCAGTAATACTGATAGGTCTAACAGATTATTCAACATGTACAAAGTGTCCTATCACTATGACAGAGACAAGAGAAGCATAGTCCTTTCCTAAGATGGGAGGCAGCACATTCAGACGTAGACACAGTGCCACACAAATCTAAGACTGAGTCTAATGAGACCCGAATGGGTTACTCTTATCTGTATCATTAAGCTGGTTTAAAAGCACTGAGAATTCAAAATGATATTTTTAGACACACATTAATTAAAATGTAAATGCATCCTGTTATCCCAATTCAAGATGGCAGATGATGTTTCACTCTTCATTAAATTTCATTGGAAAAATAAGTACATTTATGAACTGAGAATATATATAAATGGAAATGAGAAAAGTGGTTATGACACACTGTTGAGGCAGAGTCATCACTGAATTTCTAGAGATGGAAAAAAGGAGTATATTGACATGTAAAGAGTAAAGTACCCTCACTTAGGGGTTTTGAGGTCATGTATGGGATACAGTTTGACATGTCCCTTGCCTGTATCCCTATAGAGAAGCCTGCCAGTTGTCCACCAAGTATTCAGCCCTAAAACTACCACCTAAGCCTTCCATGCGGCAAAGTCGCCTCCTGGAGAAAAAGACATACCTATATCGTACAAAGGAGAAACAGGCTAGTTATTTGTTTTAGTCAACTTAATCTTTTATTCTTAAAATACATATAAGCAGGCAAGAATCTCTAGGTATTTGGGGAAGACTGGTAGCAAAAAGAGGATGAATAGGACACAGAACAGTAATCTTGAGGAAATAGGGTAGCCAAGAGAAGCAATTCTCTAAAATAATTCTAATTAAAAAATTTGAGATATATTTAAAAAGTCAGTAAAGTTATACAAACAAGAATAAAACATAAGGAAGTAAGCTGGGAAAAAGAGAGAGTTGGTAACTGAGTGTCCCTCCTAGGAAAAAGACATTTTTCTCAACACAGATGAAAAAAAAATATGAGATAATAGAAAAAATGTAGAACCAAAAATTGGTAGTAAACCTAACTTAAGAAAGTGGAACACTTGTATGCTTAAAAATGCTGAAAGAAAAGGACACAAATAATATGAAAGATATAAACTGGGTATAGGGGTATAGTGGTACATGCCTATAATCCCAGTACTCAGAAAGGCTGAGACAAGAAAATCACAAGTTTGAGGTAGGCCTGAGAAAAATTAGAACTTGTCTCAAGAAAATACAAGAAGGGTCATCAGTTCAATTCCCAGTACCTCAAAAAAAGGGTGCAAAACATTTTTTGTTAATAGTTTCAAATAATTAATATTGTCAACATCTCTTTACTACCCAAAGCAATCTACAGATTCAATGCAGTTGCTGTCAACATCCCAGAGACATTTTCTGAGGGAATAAGAACAATTTATTCTAAATTTATATGGATTTTTAAGGAACTCTAAAATTAAAAATTTTGAAAGCAGCAGAAACACTGAACCTGCTGGAAGATAAAATAGGCAAAGCTCTTGACAACACAGGCACAAGCAGAGACTTTCCTAACGGCACACCTATTGTACAAGAAATAACATAAGAACCGACACATGAGACTGGATTAAATGAGAAGCTTCAGCATAGCAAAGGAAGCATCAACAGAGAGAACTGACGGTATGGGAAAAATACTTTGCCAGCTATTTCTTGGATAGAGGACTAATATCTAGAACATACAAAGAGCTGAAAAAAGACTCCAAAAAAAAATGAAAGACCAAAATATAAGCAGCTGAAATGAATAGACAGCTTTCAGAAGCTAAGTGCAAATGGCCAATAAACACACGAAGAAATGTTCACCATCTGTAACCATTAGAGAAACATAAGTCAAAGTTAACAACTGAGATTCAGTCTCCCTCCCCTAAAAGTGGCTATTACAAAGAACACAGAAAAATAAATGCTGGTGAGATTGTGGGGGAAGAAACACTCCTACATTGCAGTTCACCCACAATGAAGCACACAGCCTGAAGTAAAGGGCTAAGAACTAATACTAACGCCATATCCATACAGGTCTAATTCTGTTGATGCTGGGTAGAATAACCTCAAGATAAGTTAGGTCCATTTGTTCCGTGGTGCAATTTAGTTTGGATGTTTCATTGTTGATTTTTTATCCAGTTATCTATCTGTGAAAGTGGGGTACTGAAGTCCCCTAATATGATTGTATTGGGACCTATTTGGCCCTTGTCCAGTAGTTTCTGTTTTATGTAACTGCAGAACCTACACTTTGAGTGCATATGTGTTTATCATTGTAAACTCTTTTTGTAGAATTGTTCCTTTTATCAGCATATAATGGCCATCTTTGTTTCTTCTCATCTGTTTTGGTTTGAAATGTGCAGTGCCTAAGAATAGTGTAAGTACTCCTGTGTTCTTCTGGGATCCGGTAGCATGTAATATTACTTTTCAGCCTTTTACTTCAGCCTGTGTTCTTCATTATGAGTGAAGTGTCTCTTGGCAGAGAGCAAATGATTGGGTTTTGTTTTTTGCTTATTTGCTTTTTGACTTCATTCCCTATGAATTCCATTATTTCAGGGACCATGGCAATAGTTTCTGGAGTCTTAGTCATTTACGTGTTTGTGCTGTTGCCTTGCCTTCCCATGTTTCTGTTGTTGAGGGACTTAACTTTAACAAATTTTTTAAATAGACTTCTGATCATTTTTTTTTTCATTTTTTTGGTACAGGGGAAAACACCAACCCTCTATTCTTTTTTTAAATAGACTTCTAAGCAATGTGTATGAAAACCACCATTAGTAGTTTAGATCATAATTAGAAGTTTAAATGGGGGAGTGGTACATATATCAATATGTGATTAGCATAAGTATTTACCTAGTAGGAAACAACTGTAAATACAAATATACCTCACATTGCTAAAAAGGGTGTAGTGGCTAAACTTAATAACAGTGGGAATTCTATAGTGATTTGGGTTAGCCTAGGTAAGTAATCTAGAGCTCTACTGTTTTGTCTCAGCTATACTACTGATGTTAACAGTACACATTAATAAGTCAATATTAAGTTTAGTTAGAGATATAGTAAGGATATATTACATCACTTGTGTTGTGGGTAAAATGTTATAGTGTTAAATTAGTGAGTTGTTAATATTGAATGGTATTGTAACTGTAAACTTTTATTCAAAAGTGTAGATGTTAATATTGTTAAAGATATTCACATCCAAGATATGCTAATGTTCTGTATTCTGATTCTTCTATACCAAAGAGTAGAGGAGATTTAGATCTCAACAAAATGCTGGACATTAAGAATACCTTCAAAATTAACAGCTACATAAATTGGAAACAGTTATAAATTCTAAAACTTGAATGAATTTCAGATAACACATAAAGCAAATCTAATAAACAAATCTTGGGAATAAAGAGAGTGCATCAACAATACCTGAGCTCCAACTCAGTGCAACAGACCATGGGTAAATGAGGTACTAAATCATAAATAAAAAGGCCTAACACTAGAGAAACTGATACCAGGGAGTTTGAAATAGCAGAACCCATAGGCAACAATGGCAAAAAGGAGGCTGGTTTCTGGACCCAGGAGCTTACATGGGACATAAAAGAGATGCACAGGGAGCTAAAAGCAGACATACTTGGAGTGACAAGAGCCATTAACAAGTTAGAGGAACCCAAAGAATAAACAAATGAGCAGATAATGAAGGCAATTCAACACCTTAGGGAACAATTCAAGAGAGATAGAAACAATGAAAGCTGAATTTCACAATATGAGAAATTCACAAGAAAATATAAGTAGCCAACTTAAACACTATGAGAATAGACTATCAGATCTTTAAGATAAAGCTGATAATCTGGAACACAGAATCAGTGAGGACTGTAAAACAAAAAAAATCAAGAAAGGCTGGCTATAACAGCTGATGGATGATTCAAAGAGAAATAATCACAGAATTATGGGAGTGCAGGAACAAGCTGAAGATAAAAGAAAAGGCTTTAAGGACATATTCAATGAAATTTTGGAAAAAAATTTCCCAAATCTCAAGAAAGAAATGAACACTGAACTTCTGCAGGCATACAGAACTCTCAACAGCTATGACCAGAAGAGAACATCCCCATGATACATCATAATTGAAATCCTAAGAGACTCTACACAAAGAGACTACCTTAAAAGCTTGTAAGAGAGTGACTTACAAAGACAAGCCCATCAGGATAACTGGAGATTTCTTACCACAAACTCGAAAGGCTAGGAGATCATGGAGCAATACCATCCAATGCTAAGAAAGCATAAATGCCAACCCAGACTGCTATATCCAGCAAAATTATCTCTCAAGAGAGGAGCACAAGTTAAAATTCTCCATGATAAAGAAAATAAAGAAATTAGCATCTACTAGATAAGCTTTGCAGAAAATACTTAAAGGAAGCTCATATAATGAAAGGGAGACTGATGGTACCAAAGATCACAGAGAAAGGGAAACAACAGAAAGAGGAGAACGAATGGACAAGAGAGTGGGTCAAGCAAATAACACCGAGGTATTGTAAAGATGACAGGATATAGCAAATACACCTTGATAATAACCCTGAATGTTAATGGTCTTAACTCCTATTAAAAGATACAGACTGGCTGCCTAGATCAAAAAACAAAGACCCACAAATTTTCTGCTTATAGGAGACACACTTTACCCATAAGGAAAAAGACCAAAAATAAAAAGATAAAATTTAATATTTCATGCAGTGGGACCTAAGAAGCAGGAGTAGCTATACTATTCTCAGACATATCAGACTTCAAACAGATCAGGGGAAACAAAGATCGACACTATATACTGGTCAAGGGAACAATACAGCAGGAATAAATCACAATCAATATATATGCTTCCAACTCTGGAGAACCGTATCATGTAAAACAAAATCATTAGATGTGAAAAGACATGTAGGCCCCAGTACAATCAGAGTAGGGAACTTTAACACTCCACTATCACAGACAGGTCACCTGGACAGAAAATCGGTAAATACTATAAACAACACTATGCAAAACTTTGACTTAACAGATAAGAGTGTTCATTCCACACCAACAGAATACACCTTATTCTCAGCAGCACATGAAACATTTAAAACAGACCCTATTATAGGCCATAAAACATGCTTAAATTAATATAAAGGAGTTGAAATAATTTTGTACTCTCATAGTGTAAAAAAACTGGAAATCAACAGCAAAAGAAGCAGTTGAAAATACACAAATACATGGAGGCTAAATGACTTACTACAGAATAAACAATGCCTCACAGAAGAAATCAGGGAAGAAGTCAAACAATGAAAGTGGCACATCAGAACATACGGGACACAATGAAAGCAAGTCAAAGAGGGTAATTTGCAGCCATAAATGTACTTATCAAAAGAACACAGCAACCTCAAATAATTTAATGATGCACCTCAAGGACCTAGAGAAATAAGAACAAGCTAAATCAAAAAGTAGAAAAAAAATTATATAAAGATCACAGCAGAAATCAATGAAATTGAAACTACAAAATGAATACAAAAATAAATGAGCCAATGATCTGGTTCTTTGACAGGCAAGTTTGACAAACCTCTAGCTACACTAAAAGAAGAAAAACATCAAGGCACTTAAGAAAAGGGTGAAATTGCAACAAACATTGCAGAAATTCAGAGAATTATAAGGAACTATGTCAAACACTAACAGATTAGAGAACTTGGAAGAAATAGATGACTTTCTAGACAAATACAAAATACTAAAGTTGAACCCAGAAGGCAAAAATACTTAAACAGTCCCATAATACTAACAGAAATTGAGGCAGTAATAAGGCCTCTACCCACAAAGAAAAGTCCAGGACCAGACAGATTCACATCAAAAGCTTTTCAGTACTTCACAGAAGAGATAACCCCAGTGCTTCTGAAACTGTTCCATGAAGCTGAAAGAGAAGGAACTCTACCAAATTCATTTTTGGAGGTCAGCATCACCCTTGTACTAAAACCAGACAAAGACTCAATCAGGAAAGAAAATTACAGACCAATATCCTTAATAAATATAGATGCAAAAATCCTCACTATGATTCTGGCAAACAGAATCCAGCAAGTAATCTGAAAGATAATATACTTTGGTTAAGTGGGCTTCATTTCTGGGATGCAGATTGCTTTAACAGATGTAAATCAGTAAGTATAATACACCACATCAATAAAAGCTGGAACAAAATCCACGTGATCATCTCAATTGATGCAGAAAAGGTCATTGACAAAATCCAACATCCATTCCTGATGAAAATAGGTACAGAAGGACCTAACCTCAAATTGATAGAAGGCATTTACTGCAAATGCCAGGTAAATGGGAAAAATTTTAAATATTTCCCCTTCAGTCAGGAACACAACCATGCTGCAGATGTTGACCAACTTAATTCAACAGTCTTCAAAAACATTGCCAGAAGAATCACGCGAGAAAGTGAAATAAAGAGAATATGGATCAGAAAGGAAGACGCCAAACTATCCTTATTTGCAAATGATACAGTTATCTACATGGGAGACCCCAAGAATTTCATCATGAACTCTTAGACAACAACAACAACAACAACAATAATAAAATTCAGCCAAGTTGCAGGATACAAAATCAATACAAAAAATCAACAGCATTCCTCTAAACTAACAATGAACTCACTGAGAAAAAAAAGAATAATTCCATTCTCAGTAGCCCAGCAAAAAATTAAATACCTAGGAGTAAACCCAACCAAGAAAGTGAAGGATCTCTACAAAGAAAACTGTTATGTTGAAGAAAGAAATTGAAGAAGATATCAGAACATGAAGACATTCCTTATTCTTAGACAGGCAGAATTAATATGGTCAAAACTAATATACAGCTTCAATGCAGTTCCTATCAAAATACCAACAACTTTTTCACCAGAACTTGAAAATACAATTCTTAAATACATAGGGAATCAAAGGAGACCCAGAATAGTCAAAGCAATCATGAATAATACAAAGGCCAGAGGCATTATGATTCCAGACATCAATTTAAACTACAAATCAATAATTACAAAAAATGATATGGTATTGGGACAAAACTAGGCAGGCTGACCAACAGTACAGAACTGACGATACAGAAACAAACTCATATACCCTGAGTTACCTAATCTTCAGTAAAGGAGCTAAAAGCATGCACGGGCAAAAGGATAGCATCTTCGAGAAATGGTGCTGGGAAAATTGGATATTCACATGCAGAACAGTGAATCTAAACACACACCTCTCACTTTGCACCAAAGTTAAATAAGAAAGGATTAAAGACCTAGATATTAAACGCTGAATCTTCTAGACGACAAAGTTGGCAAAAATCTAAAAGATATAAATGTAAGCAAGGACTTTCTGAAAGCCAAAGAAATAGCCCCCAGAATCAACAAATGGAAATATTTCAGATTAAAAAGTTTCTGCATGGCAAAGGAAATTATGAACAATGAAAGAACTGGTAGAATGGGAAAAATATTTACCATCTATACTTCATATATATATATGTATATATATATATATATATATATATATATATATATATATATTTGAAGAAAAACAGACCCTTCAAAGCCAAAGACCTGATGAAAAAATGGGCAACAGAAATGAATAGGCAGTTCTCAGATGAGTAAGTCCCAATGGCCAGTAAGTACATGAATAGATGTTCAACATCCTTACCCATTACAGAAATGCAAATAAAATCTCTAAGATACAATCAACCACAGAGAGAATGGTGAATATCAAGAATTTGAACAGCAATCTATCAATGCTGGTGAGGCTGTGGGGAAAAAGGAACCCTACTGCACTTTTGGTGGGAATGTAAACTGGTACAACCACTATGGAGGGCAGTATGGAAATCCCTGAAAATATTCCCTTTGATCCAGTGACATCTCTTCTTGGAATCTTTCCAGAAAGAGTTAAAAGCATCATATAAAAGAGATACATGTATACCCATGTTCATAGCAGCAAAACTAACAATAGCTAAAAGGTGGAAGACACCAAAATACCCATCAACAGACCAATGGCTATTTGTACAAAGACAGATAGTTTTGAGGCCTTTGTAGATAAATGGGTGCAATTTGAGATCATCATGTTCAGTGATGTGAGTAATACACAGAAGATTAAATATTGCATGGTTTCTCTAATATGAGAAATCTAGAATACAGTCATTATGTAGAACTAAATGGGAGGGGATTTTGGGAACTAATGGAGAGAGGAAATATCTGGGAGGGTCAAAAAGGAAGAGAGGAAGAGTTTGTAATTTTTGACACAACACAAATATGCACAAAATTCTCAAGTTGAATGTAAACAGTATGTATGACATATATACATATCACTAAAATGGAGAATAAAAACAACAAAAAGATTTAAAAGTCATCATACTGTAGGGATACATGCATATCCATGTTTATAGCAGCACAGTTTATACTAGCCAAATCTTGGAAGAAGCCAGTATACTGGAGTACAGATGACTGGATAAAGAAGATGTGGTATATATACACAATGGAGTATTACTCTGTTATTAAGAACAATAAATTTGGGTCATTAGTAGGAAAATGGATGTACCTTGAGACCATTATGCTTAGTGAAATGAATCAGACCCAGAAAGTTAAATATCTAATATGAGAAAACAAAACCATACAAAAATGTAAGAGATACAGAAGACGATGGACTTTGTGGAAACTGAATGGGGGTGGGGGGTGAGATAGGAAAGAGACATAGTATGTAAAAAATAAATAAATTTTAATCATGCCACCAAGTTGTAGAAATTGTGATAATCTTTTGAGAAATTCACCACAAGTGAGTCTGTAATCTATTCTTATCTCAGGAGTACCATGTATGACTCCTAGGTCACTACAGGTACTGACTTACTTGTACTTTTCTTGTTTTCCAGTTGATCTACTAGTTGCTGTATCTCAGTATCATATTCCACCCATTCTGGGACAATCCTGGCAGCAGCTTTTAGTTTAGGTTCTTTTGTTTGGGGATTATTGCACTAAAATTTTAAATAAATTCATTAGCGTAATAATCATACTCCAGAATATAAAGGTAGCAACATAATCATACTCCAGAATATAAAGGAAGTGCTTGAGGACATTATTCTGTTACTAGAGAAAACAAAATATATTTTATAAAAAGCAGAAGTACCAGAAGTTTAGTATAGACAGGATCAAGTGAAATGACAAATCACAACTTGTGTAATGACTTAATAAAATACCTCAATCAAAAATTATGAACATCATTGGAAGTTTGATAGGTCATAAAAGTGTCAAAGAAGTCTGCAAATGCTTTAACGAAAGATCAAATTACATTACCATTCTACAAAAGAACATAGCAGACTAATCTGCTGCATTGGCTGATTGAAAAAACAATAGGAGTGAAGCAACAATGCTCCTGGTTCCAACTCATCACTTATTAGCAGTGAGACTTGCACACACGTACTAAACTGTGGGCAGCAGGTTTATGTCTTACTTTCTTCATTTGCAAGAAGCTAACACAATCACCAATACACAATCAATTTAAACTACTTGATCCCACCACAGCTTTTTGGGAAATAGTTTAAAAAGCAAAAATTATAGAAAAAATTGATAAGGAAGTCATGCTGGATATATCTGAAGGCACTGACATTACGATTTTCTGTTGTGCTGGACGTAAGCTGTGAGAGAAGAGGCACCAAAGATGTACCCAAGACCTTTGGTGTGCGTAATGTGAAAAATGTGTTTGCTGTTTATTGAGATAGAAAAGACAATGGAAAGAGTATGTACTGTACTGTCACCTGGCCCAACTATCACACTTAACTAGGTAAGCACTGAAGCAGTGGGAATTGAACCCAGGAGTGCAGAGCTACATCCTTAGCTCCTCCTAACTTCTTTTTTAAAAAAAAAATTTTTAGGGACAGCCTCACTATGTTGCCTAGGTAGGCTGGCCTCAAACTTAAGAATTCTCCTGCCTCATACTCCTGAGCAGCTGGGATTACAAATGTTCAATACTTGGCTTCACCAACTTACAAAGGCAGACTGTCTGTTGTTTACAAATTCCTAATACAGAAAAGATCTTGAATTTCCCTTCTATGTAACATTTTTTCTTGATTTGCTTTTCTCTTAGTGTTGTAGCAGCAAGGTGTTAAGTTATGAGCCATGGACTTGTATTCACCAAATATTTTCAGTTAATTTCATCGTAGATATTTCTCCCATTCAGTGACGTACTTTTAAACTAGATGAAAATATGAGATTTTCTTCACAGAAGATAACTTTATAATGTTTTTTGTACAGTGAAAATTATGGACCTATTTTCTCTTTTTAGTTGTGCCAGAAACTATTAAAAAAGTCAAACTGTGTTTACTTTTGTGTGTGTGTGTGTGTGTTACAATGTATGTTGTGTGTTTCTTGATGCTATCATCTTTTTCAGTGGTTCATAACCAGGCAGTTATGCCCCTAAATGTCTGTTGGAGATTTTAGTTATCATGACAGATGGGCAGTGTGGTTCCTACCGCCTCCTAGTGGTCAGTGATCAGGGAAATGTTCACAATGGCCAGAATTATCTAGTCCCACAAACTAAGGTTGAGAAAAACATTTAAACAGTCGAGATAACAGCTCACTATTCAGTCTTTCATTAGTACCATTAATATCATCAATCGCACTCTCTTCCTTCTTCTTAGGCCATTTGCTGAGAATTTTTTCTGCATTGCCTGTTCTTGAAGAGGCTTGCTAAAAAGAACATATTCCTGCATTTTTTGAGTGTTTCTGAGGATACAGTTTGCCTGAAAAAAATCTAAATTTATGCAAACCCTGCTTTTCCGGTATAGTATTACTGCTCAAAGGTAGCTGTCCATCCAAAAATGAAGTTTATCAGCTCCTCATATATAGGTATGAAAACGTGACCAACTCCCACCAGCTGGCCAGGACCTTACCAGAAGATGCACTGTCCACACTTTATTTTGCTTTCCCTCAGATCAGCACTAGCCCACAAAAATATAATTAAGCCACTTATGTAATAAAAAATTTTCAGCAGCCATTAAAAATGTAAAAGGAGTAGGTGAAATGTTTTAATACCTTATTTTAACAATTATTAGTTGGCATAAATATAAACATTAGTAATGAAATATTTTTACATTCTTATTGTATCATAAAAAAAAATCCAATATGTATTATATATCTTATAGTACATCTTAGCAGAAGATGCTCCAAAGCCACATGCGGCAAGTGGCTGCTGTACTGGAAGGATGACTAGGGATGGTGACAGGAAGTGAGGGGTTAAAAAGTCAAGGTGGATCTACTACCTGGGTCATGGTGCACTAGGAACTGACTCATACTAATGAGGATACTCAGATTGGCTACCTGAGTGACTGTAAAGCCATGGAAATTCTAGGGTTTGTTATAGCAGTTCATGTTAACTTGAATACTAAAGATCCCCAGGAGACCTGTAGCACTACCAAGAGCCACAGTCTTATCTGGCACAACACAACCATATCATCTTAACAGTTACGGTGAATTATGTTCCTGATATTTCTTGTAAAAAACTGTTCTTCCCTCTTAACAGGGTCATTTTGATTCTGTCTCATTCTATCACCTGAAACTACATTCTTCAGCATGGCATTTAAAAACATATATGCATAACTGTGTAAGTGTACCATGTTTTATGGTTCTGCCTTATTTTGTTCAAAGCTGTATAAATAAAAAATTTCATACTTTGTTCTCCAGCAAAAATAGTATAAATAGTCTGTTCTTAAATTAGTACATTAAAAACAATATCCACTCTGGGAGACTGAGGTAGGAGAAATCCAAGTTTTGCTCAGCCTGGGCAAATCTGTGACTAAGCAATACCCTGTCTCAAAAAACAAAATCAAAAAGGGCTGGAGATGGAGCCTAGCGAGAAGGTTGTGGGTTCTATCTCCAGCACTGTAAACAAAATGAAACAATAGAAAAAGAACTGTATTACCTTTCAGGTATTAAAGACACTAAAATGAACTAGGCTGAAGTATTTTATGTTTGGAGAAATACACTGGGAAGCAGTTAGACTACTTAACATGAAAATCTAAGAAAAATAATCTCTGAAAAATAAGGAAAACAAAATAGATGTGTAAAATAATTTAAGTAGAAAATTATCTTGGTTGCTCTTATAAATACTGATAGGGGAACTGAAGAAATCTGATCCATAAGCATTTTCAAGTAGCTCATGACCTTTCAAGAGACTTTGGCCAGAAAAGATTTATTGTAGAAAGACTATGACTTTTTCTTAGAAAGGTCTGCCTGGAAAGATGGGTCTTGGCTGGCATCTGGGAACTTAAGTTTTAAGACAGATCTCACAATTCCATGATAAAAGTGGTTCACTGTGCCTAAACTGTTTTTGCAAAAATGATTTATACTAAGTACTTGCTTTTATTCAGGAGGTAGAAATTCTTGTATGTCTCAGGCAGAAAGTGTTTTTGTCCTCCATAAAAAATGTGGGCATGGGTTTCTACTCACTAATCTTGGTAGGCGACATTTCACACATGTGGAATTTCTTGTTGCCTGAAAATTTACTTTTGATCATTGTGAATTCACAGAGTGAGGATACATACAGTCATGTGCATGACTTTCTTTTCATTGTATGTATTTTTTCACTTTGATTTGCACCTTTTCATGTCACGACCTGCAGCCACAAGTACAAGTATATTCTCTAGCCTATGAATTAGCAAAACCAAAGGTGGTCTTGGGGGACCCCCAACATAGCCCTCTACTTGCTGAACTCCACTCAAGTAAATGAGTAATAGACTGAGCAGGAGAAACGGTGAGGTAATGTATGTGCCCATTTTCCATGTGTAAATACTATGTCAGCTTATGTACAAATAAACACACTCACTCACCAGATCAATTGTTTTGGCTCGTTGCTTGGATTCATCATCACACCAGGTTTCACACCACAGCCAGTCTTGAGGAAGAGACTTAATGGCAACTTGGTAAATCATATTATTGGGAAGATCCTATAGAAAACACATGATATTTGGATCAGGAAAAAAGTTGAGGATGTCACTTAGACTGTAAACATCATAAAACATGTAAATTTCAGGTATCTCCATATTTTCATGCTTTAAAGATCCAATTTTGGGCTAGAGGAACAGCTCAGTGGTTAAAGTGCTTGCTACCAAGTACTAAAACAAGCGCTAAGTATTTGAGTCTGATTTCCCAGCACCACATACGCTGGGTGTGGTGGTGCATATCTGTAATCCCAGCACTCAGGAGGCTGAGGCAGAAGGATTGCCCTGATTCTAAGGTCGTCGTGGGCTACATAATGAGTTCAGGATCAGCTTGGGCTATAGAGCAAGACCTTGTGTCAAAAAAAGATCTAACTTTATCCAATAATTTTCGCTACCACATTTCCCAGATTCTGAGGTGACCCTTCACTTTCTTGTTTCAAACAATATTTAATGAATATTTCCACATTCCTGCATGCTCAGGGCTTTCAAAGCAAGGATGGATGGCAAGTGGGTACAAAGATATTTGACAAAGAGCTTAGTAAATGAGAAATCTGGAGAGATTTAGAGATACTTTCTCTATTGTGTCTGACCCTTCAGTTGTTCATTAACAGTGCTGTTAGAAATAGTGTTTTAATTTTAATTTTCAATTGTTTTGTTATTACATAGAAACAATTTTCATATATCAATCTGTTATCCTGTGGCTTTGATAAAGCAGCTATTCATCTTTCTCACAGATTACATAAAGGTTTCTACATAGCTAGCATACTGACCTCAGAGAAACAGACAAACAAGAAGGGAGGGGTGCTATCAAAGAATGTTTAAAGGATTAGAGCAGTACTATGGAGAAAGCGGTTGTTAGTAACAAACACGGGAAGATAATTAGGTGTCTCTGCCTAAGTGACCTCACATCAGAAGATTTTTATAGAAGTGAAAACAAAGGCTAATAACAGAACAGCAAAGTGTCATTCGATAGTCAAGGCTTCTGCTTCAAGCACCATAGGAGACCTGTGGGTAGCTAGTTGGAGTTTTGATTAAAATTACTGAATTTTTGGGCTAAGGGCATAGCTCAGTGGTTAACGTGCTTGCCTAGCAAGGCCAAGGCCCTGAGTACAGTTCCCTAGCACTACGTAAGCTGAGCATGGTGGCACACACTTGTTTTTTTCCCTCCATTTTAATTTAACAAATATATACAATGCACAATGTTTACACTGAGCTTTAGTATTTTGTGCACGTACATATTAAATCAACATTACTATCCCCTTCACCTTCCTCTTTTTGGTCCTTCTGCAGTCCCTCCATTCCCTGAAACCCACTATCACACCCATTTGGTTCTAAAGAGTGGCTGTATTCTGCCGGTGGTACACACTCAGCTCAGCACTCAGGAGGCTAAGGCAGAAGTGCCATGAGTTCATGGTCAGCCTGGGCTATACAGTGAGTTCAGGACAAGAATGAAGTACAAAGTGAGATCCTGTCTCAAAAAACACAAAAAAGTCAACTGGTTTTTGTTGTCTCTACAGGTCTACTTTTTCTACAATGTCATGAAGTTGGAACTGTACAGTACATAGCCTTTTCAGATCAGCTTCTTGCATTTAGTAAATATGTACTTACAGTTCCTCCTTGTCTTTTCATGACTTAATAGCTTTTTTTGTTTAAATTCTCAATCATGTATTACTGCTTATTCATTCATACTGGAAGTTGGTTGGTTGGTTCCAAATCTTGGCACTTACAAATAAAGCTGATATAAACATTCAGATGCAGTGGTTTTTGCAGATTGGGATTGACCTGTGAACCTCCTGTCTCAGCCTCCCAGAGTGTTGAGATTATGGTTGTTTGCTACCATGCCCGGTGAATACAGGTTTTTATGTTGGACATGTTTTCAAAGCTTCTGGGTAAATTCCAACAACTGCAATCCTGGCTTGTATAATTAAGAATGTATTTAGTTTTGTTAAGAAACTGCTAAATTGTCCTCCAAAGAGGCTGCACCATTATGCATTTCCACCAGCAATGAATGAGAATCCCTGCTGCTCCACATCTTCACTAGCATTTGATATAAATATTCTGGAGTCTTTGTTACTCTAGTAAGTTTTATCTTATTGTCCGCTTGTATTTCCCTGAATGATGTATGATATAGAGCATAGTTTCCTGTGCTTATATGCCATCTATATACTTTCTTTAGTGAGGCATCTGTTAAAAGAGTTTTGGCACATTTTTAAATTGCATTGTTTTCTTATTATTGGGTTCTTTGTATATTTTGGGTACCACTAATCAGATGCTTTTCTGGAATTTTTAATTTTTTTTTTGCCAAAAAAATCTTGCTTTCTTTTCTCTTCACATCATCATTTGCAGATCAGAAGTTTTTAAAAATTTTATTTTGGTGCACTTTTCCTGAATTATACCTTGGGTACTATATCTAAAAAGTTACTATAAACTGGAAGTTCACCTAAATGTCATCCTATGTTATGTTTAAAGAGTTTTTGTTTGTTTGTTTTGTTTTATTAGACAGGGTCTTGCTCTGTAGTCCAGGCTGGTCCTGAACTCACTATGGAGCCCAGGCTCACCTTGGACTCAGGGCAATCCTCCTGCCTCAGCCTCCCGAGTGCTGGGATTACAGGTGTGTGCCACCACGCCCAGCTTATTTAAAGAGTTTTATACTTTCATTTAGGACTAGGATATATTTTTAGTTAATTTCTGTGAAGGATCTAAGTTATGTGCCTAGTCTTTTTTTCTGTCTATGCGTACTGTCCACTTGTATGAAAGAAAAAGGCATAATTTATTGGAAAGTATCTTTGCTCCATTGTCTTGCTTCTCCTCCTCTGTCAACGTGGGCCTATTTCTGGACTCTCTCTCCTCTTCCCAAGATTTATATATTTGGTGTTTTATGAATAATACCCTCTTTTAATTATAGCTTCATCTTAAAATTTCAAGCTTGTTTTGACTTTGTTCTGCTTCTTCATTGTCGTGTTGACTATTTTGAGTCTTCCTTTTATATAAAAACTGGACTCAGTCAGCATCTATGGAATAACTTTCTGGGACTTTGAGACTGCACTGAATCTACAGATTGAGTTGGGAATACTGATATCTTAATGACACTGAGTCTTCCTGTTCATGGACATGGGATATTGCTTCATTTGTTCATTTCTTCTTGTATTCCTTCTGTCAAACTTTTATTGTTTTCCTTGTACAGTCCTTGTATATACTTTGTTAGATTTAGGCCTAATATCTTATTATTTGGATGCTTACATAAATAGTATTGTGTTTCTAATTCCCAATTCTACTTGCTCATTACTGGCATATAAGGAAGTGATATTTGACTTTTGTATATTAATTTTTAAATCTCTCAACCTTGTTTCAATCATTAATATAGTTCAGGGTGTTGTTTCAATTCTTTTGGTTTTTCTATAACTATGTTACTTAAAATTCAGACAGTTTTGGTGGCAACCCACCTGGGATCCTTTCCTAGACAGCAGGTGTTTTTATTCCTCTATTCTTTGTTTCTAAATAAAGATCTATCACTAAGAAAAAAGTTTTATTTCTTTCCTCCTATTCTGTACATATTTTGTTTTCTTGCTTACTAGCAGAGACCTTATACTAATTTTATTCGCTCTCTTTTACCTAATTTCTGGTTAGAAGCTGAGGCTCCATCAGCTCTCTCTTGCTCTCTTATTTATTTATTTTTTGAAATACGACTCACTTTGTGTCGCAGGCTCATCCTGAACTCACTATGTAGTCCAAACTAGCATTGGACTCATGGCAGTCCTCCCAACTGATGGAATTATAGGCATGAGCTACCATATCTGGCTTATGTGATGCTGGGGAATTGAACTCAGGGCCTTGTGCTTGCTAAGCAAGTGATTTAACTGCTGTGCCATTCCTTCAGCCCTCTTTCTTCTCATAATAGAGGTACTTTAGTATACTTAGTGCTATGAATTTTTAATTTAAGAACTGTTTTAGTTGCTACACATGAGATGCCTTATCACTTAGCTTCTGAGACCACCGCTATCTGACAACTTTCAGTTGTAAGCCATTACTAGAACTACACTGGGAGCAGAGGAGGGCACTCAAAGACAATCTTTCATTCAAATACAGTCTCTTCCCTGGGAAGCCTATATCCAATGGTTGGTTGATAAAACGGAATAAAAACATGGGTTCCTTGTCCAAACTTGTGGCATTTTTAGCTCTAGGAACCAACTAGGTTTCAGACTTATCAGTGAGACCAGGCCTCTGAGGTCTTTCTTGAATCTGTAAACTTTGCCCAGTTTGATGTCCTTTCTTATCTCACCACTGCTGAGAGCATTATTTAATTAGTTGTTTAAAGTTAACTTCCATTTTCATCTGTTTGTTTCCTGAGTACCCAACTTGTGAGAAGCAGCTAAGAGGTATTTTGATAATGTGGGGAATAGGGAATGAGGAACAGAACAGGTTAGGACACTGATGTAGTTATATCAGACTACATGAATTTGGCATCCAGGAGGGAACAAAGATCCAGGGATAAAATTTGTGAATTATTAGCACAAAGATGGAAATTGAAAGTGTGAATGAATGTAAGATTGCTATGAGTCAGAATGAGAAGGAGGCTAAGGGGCAGAGACTTACAGAAGAGCAACACTTATTTCAAAGGTAGAGAAAAAAACTGCTTCCTAATTCAGCTACGGTAGGAAGGCCATACGAGTTGAGAAGAACCAGAAAAATTTGGTATAGATTATGCAGTATCGAGAGAGGAGAGGTTGAAAATACCCGTTTTGCAAAAAACTCACTGGGCATGTTTACCTAACTGTTCAGAGGATTGATAGAAAAGAATGTTGAACACTATCAGAATATAGCAGTGATCCCCAAACAGGGTGATGCAATGTTAGGAGAACCTCCTAGGATGCTTGAAAAATGCATCATTTCATTAGTTAGTTCCAGATTTTCACTTACATGTAAGAATAAGGGTTTTATTTAAATAAACTATCGTTAACACAAGAATTAAAAATTAATATTCATAATCTAAATCTGGCATGGTATTAGTGCTTACCCTATTTTTGTATGTGAACACATATGTATTCTGAATTCTCATTTTCAAGAATGATTTAAATTATTTTCTTAAGTGTGCTATGTCATAGATATTTTGACCTATAATTTCACATTTAGTAGAGTTTTTGTTTAAAGAAAGGGCCTAAACTTTCTATATTATCTGCACTGTCTATTACCTCTCTTCCTTCACATTATATTCCTAACACTGTAATTTTATTCCACTCATTTTGGCTCACCTGCTATTCCTCAAAACATGTAACACCCATCTCTGGGACATTTGCATGAGATAGTCCCTTTGTTTAGAATTCTAACAGACATAGTCAACTTTTATGCCTCCATCTGAAATCATTTAAATGTCACCTTGCTAGGGAAACATGGGTGCCTAATTTATAACTGTAAACACCAAACTCTACTAACCATTCTAAATTCTTTTTTTCAAGAGAATGTAGGATTATTTTACATAACTAGTTGAAAATAAATTTGAGAGACAGTAAGTAGAATTAAATATGGTCTCATGTGCCTTGAAAGCAGTGGTGGCTATGGCTCTAATAAAAATAAAAGGGTGGAGATTATGGGCTGCAGAATCTCTTGCTTTCTCTTAAGTCTAAAATGTTTCAGATGCAATCACGAAGAATTTAATAGGACAGGAGAAGAAAAGGTGTTCGTGGGAGAAACAAACGTAAGGCAGTATCCAGGGGTAACTAGATGAGAGGAGTTTTTGTCTTAAAAGTATGTTTAATGATGATGGGAGAGATTATGAAAAAGAAGGTAAATCAATGACATAGAGCATAGAGAGGAAGGAGGTTTGAGAGTAAAAATGTGAGGATAAAGTATTATTTTTTTCATGTAACTGGTTTGTAATGTAGTTCTGATGGCAATTCTAAAAGAAGATGCAAAGCAGTAGTTACAGCAATGTGGTTAGAAAAAAATCCAATATGGTAGCCAAGTTTAAGGTCAAACACCTTTAGATACGCAAGTGCTTTTGTTATAGCAGATTCACTATTGAGTTCACGTGACTTCTGATATTAATCCTAAGTACAGTTGCAATTCAAATGTGCCATCTGCAACCTAGTTTTTTATTTGTTCTAAATGTTTTTCCCCATTTTTATGAGTGTAAATATATACATATACATACACACACACACACACACACACATATATGTTACACAATAATTACATGAGCTCAAAAATTTTGTGCACATATATGTCAACTTTACAATCCCTTC
The DNA here is from genome assembly GCA_004027205.1 of Ctenodactylus gundi. NCBI lineage: Eukaryota > Metazoa > Chordata > Mammalia > Rodentia > Ctenodactylidae > Ctenodactylus > Ctenodactylus gundi. The sequence goes on along the minus strand of PVKB01003853.1, from coordinate 47,249 downwards.
TGCTCACCTTTTCTGGCCCTCCCACTCCCTTCCTCATCCTTTTTGACTTTCAATATCTCACCCATTTAATTATATAAAATGCCTGAATTCTGGGTTTCTCATATGAAAGAAACCATGTGATATTTAACCTTCTGAGTCTGACTCACTTCACTAAGCACGATGGTCTCAAGTTGTATCTATTCACCTACAACTGCCTCAAATCTCTGTGTATTGGTTGGTCTGCTGACGGGTATTTTGGCATCTTCCACAACTTAGTTATTGTTAGTTGTGCTGCTGTAAACATGGATGAACATGTATCTGTTACATGTTGCTTTTAGCTCTTTTGGAAAGATACCCAGAAGGGTTACTGCTGGATTGAATGGAATATTTATTTCTAGTCCTTTGAGGAATCTCTACACTGCTTTCCATAGTGGTTGTACCAATTTACAGTCCCATCAGCAGTATAAAAGATTTCCCTTTCCCCCCACAATCCTGCCAACATATATTGCTATGAGTTCTTGGTATCTGCCATTCTCACTGGGGTAAGATGTTATCTAAGTGATGTTTTGATTTGCATTTTTCTAATAGCTAAGGATGTTGAGCATTTTTTCATGTATTGCTGGCCATGTGAAGTCTTCATCTAAGAACTGTCCATTCAATTCAGTCTGCTATTCTTTAATTGGATCTTTGACTTTGAGGAGTCTATTTTTCTTCAGTTTCTTATATATTCTAGTTATTACTCTCCTGCCTGCGGTATAGGTAGTAAAGATTTTTTTCCCCATTCTGTCAATTCTCTCTTCACTCTGATAACGATTTCTTTTTCCATATGAAAGTTTTTTAATTTGATATAATCCCATTTGATTCTAGGGGGATTTTTCTTTTGCATCAGGGGTCCTATTAAAGAAAAGTCCTTACCCACACCTACATCTTCATGTCTTTTGTCTGTTTTACTTTCAAGAAAATACTATTAATATTAAAAGTGTTGAAAGTGAAGTGAAAAATTATAAGTAAGATATATTTGTATAAAGGGCAAAAGTTTGTAAAAGTAATGGAAAAAAACAAGGTTTTGAAAGTTTGTACACATGGAGCTGAAATAGTCTACACATATATATATATAGTTTTTTTTATTAGCATTTTACTTACCTGATCTAAGTTTGAAAGGCTGTTTGGATCTTGACTGAGAGCTTGGTACTGGCCCCTGAGCCTGTCACCTGCTGCAATGTTCCTGAACTTCTTGAGATCTACCACGTACAAGGCACTGCAAAAATGGATATTCTTTTTGTTTTTGATTTTTGTTTTGGTACTGGAGGCTGAACTAAGGGACTCATGTATTAGGCAAGTGCTCTACCACTTGTCTACAGTGATGGATTTAATTTAACTATAGATGTACTAGGATTTTATAATATTATTATAGTCCTTTCATAAGTTTGCTCCCAATGCCTAACATTATTTCTCTGAAGTTTGAAATTTGTAACAACTCTGACAGGACCTATATTCTTTTAGGGTCACCTCAATTTTTTCCAATTTGTCATGAAACTTATAGGCCTACAAGAGAGTAGCAGCTATGGCATAGTATCTTTTCTTTTATTTGCCATACCAACCTTAAACCTGCAGCAGTTCAGAACATATACTTGAACCATATAACTTGGATTTAACCCTGGGTTCCATGGCAAGCCTGGGCAAGTTACATAAATGCCTCTGTTTTGACAATGAGATGATAACAACAGTGTGATAACAATGCAGGCTGTCATGGAGACTTTATCTGTTAATTCACAGAACCTTGTAACACTGAATGGCATGTAATAAGTGCTATGTAACTTATTATCTTTACTGTACATTTTAAAGAAAAGTAAATTCAATATATAAAGTCTTTAACAGTGAATGGCAGATAATAAGCACTATATAACTGGTTACCGTCATTATGTAATTTTTAAGTAAATACAATACATAATTACTAAATGGCAAGAGTGTAAATTTTCTTACCTTATATGGTACTTCCTTCCTAAAAGATGTGATGCCCAGTATCCTGTTTTCCAAAAACGATATCCATCCATTTCTGTGCGGCTATCACAAAATGGAGTATATCCATAAGGAGCCCCTCCCAGATCAAAATCTCGAAGTTCTTTTAGGTCATGTCTCACAACCTAAATAATTCAAATAGTATCTTTGATGAAGACTGTAAAAGCTCTTTTTATGCAAATATCAAATCACTATTATCTATTGTAAAGACACAGAGAGATGCATTTTTCTTACTTTGGTTCATGTACTATAAATTCATTGTGTATATTTCCTTCCTGTGCTTACAGATCAAAAAAGACTTGAAAGTTGTTTTCATAGCATAACTTATGGTGATCTTACCAATAAGGGTACTTTGTTATAGCATAGCTAAGCAAGGTTTTTTATACAACGTGTATTTTGGGAAATGATTAAATACTCAGTAAGTACAAACAAGTGCATAGTATTTAGATTGATTCAATGTATGAATCAATAATTCAAAATCATGTTATGAAAATATTCATTACTATATACTGGAAAATATTAATTAGAATGAATAAATTTTTAAAATAAATAAAACTCTCCACATTTCTACACTTAGCTTTAACTGACATAATATTAGTTTATTTTTCAATTGTGTCAAGCCTTCTGAAAAAATACGAGTGTATGTACTAAGGGTAGGTAGGAGAAAAACTTTTGGATAAAATGTTTGGAAATGTTTACCTCATTATCTACATCTGCCCATTTCTTCAGTCTTCATTACCATTAGCATATTTATTTACTTGAAAATAGTATCAATGCAAGTGTTATATTTAATACAGAATCTGAAAATATACTTTTTATCCTAAATGTCAAATATGCATTTATTCTAATTCATATATGTATGTTAAATATACTTTTTGTTCTAAATATATAAATTCTAATTTATTCATTGAATTTATAATATTTATATGTATTTACCTATTACTATTATAGATTCCATATATTTTTCAAAAATTTCCCATTAATGATTAAAATGGTAATATAAGGAGGTAAATGTAACATATTTTCAGACATGTAAGTTTTAAAAGCTGAGGATCTTTATTTTTTCTTATCTTTCCAAATTCAGGAATTCTTTTAGAGGTCAAGTGATAAGTATTTTATTTCTGTTTTGAATGTCAAAGAATGTGATAAAAGGTAGGACAGTGAAAGGACAGCTAGGTGTTACTGCTAACTTTTTCAGTGAAAAGAAAGAGCTATTTTTCAAAATTAGCTTGTGTTCACATAAACTTGTGTAACTAGTATTATGTTTAGCAGAAGCATAGTTTTAATTCCCAAATTTAAAAACTACTTCTTTACATAGATAACTGCTATGTTCTGAGTAATAAATGATATTTCCTGTAATATGTCCAACTTTCCCCGAGATCCTGACAGTTTAAGATTAGAGGTATTTTAGTGATACATCATAATCATATTTTACATGTTTATACACCACAGCAACAAAGACAATAAAGAGCAGCAACATAAATTAAGTACTCAGAAGTGTAAAAGAAATTTGATTACCATAAAAAATAATTACCTGGTCAGCATCAACAAAAATGATTTTGTCCACTGCTAGTGGAAAAAGAACATCAAGGAAAAGAATTTTGTAACCCCAAATAATCCGTTGTTTTTCAGTCTGCTGATGAAGCCAATGGGGCCACTTATACTGGACCAGTTCATATTGGAATCCGTATTTATTAGCCATGTGAGGAATTATGTCCTAAAAATATACACACAAAATCAAGGAATACATTCAAAGATGAAAAAATAATTTGGGCTTACAGGAGAAAATGAATACCTCAACAGATAAGAGTTTACTATAGATTTTTATATACTAGTTGGAAAAAGTCTAAGAATACTAAAAATTTATACCTATGCTATGGTTTGGAAGTATTCCCTGAAGAATTAATTAATTAAAGTTTTGGTTATCAGCATATTTTGCTACTGGATGGTAGAGGAATCTGTAGAAAGCTGGGCCTAGCAGGAGAAAGTTGGGTCATTGGAGAAAGCTGGGTCAGTGGGAAGTGCCCTTGAAGAGAGTACTGAGAGCCTAGCTAGCTCCCTTTCCCTCTCTTTGCTTGCTGGCTGAGATAAAGTCAACATGCCTCCACTGCATGCTTCAGCCATGACATACACTGCTGCCACAGGCCCACAGCAACATGGTCAAGTGACTGTGTACTGAAACTTCCAAGATTATGAGCCAAAATAAAGTTTTCCTCTAAGTTGAATTTTCTTTTTTTCACAATAATGAGCTGAGCAACACAATCCATTACCAAAAAATACAAACACACTGACAAATATGAAGATATTACATATAAAGCTATATACTTTAATGTTATCCAGGTAAGTAATTTATAAATATGTTCACATCCTTCTCTACTCATGTATGACTTAACATAGCTCTAGAACAGTTGTTTCCAATCTTTTTGGCACCAGGGACCAGTTTTATGGAAGACAATTTTTCCATGGATGGGAGGCTTAGGAGGTTTGTACTAGCAGCACTGCCTCAGCCTTAGCTCTGATCATTAGGCATTAGATTCTCACAAAGAGCACACAACCTAGATCCCTCATGCGGTTCACAGTAGGTTCTTGCTCCTATGATCATCCAATGCTCTACCACTGATCTGTTAAGAAGTGAAGCTTACATGGTGATGTGAGCCATAGGGAGTGGCAGTAAAAACAGGCTGGCTTCACAGGTTGACCTGCCATCCTCTTTCTGCTCTGCAGCTCAGTTCTTAACAGGGTAAGACAGGTGGGCTGGGGTTGGGACCTTCACTCGATAAAGAAAAGCGTCTGATCTTGGAATGTCCATGTATCACACAATGTACAAATGTGTCAACATGGTGTTTAATAAGAAAGATGCAAAGATAAAGAGGGTGTATAATGAACACAAAACGAGTTGTAAACGGATGGATTTTCTACAGCAGTTTTATATTTGAGATTCATGGCTATTTCATTTAGGATAAAAAACACAAGGTAACTGCTATAGTCTAAATATCTGATACCCGATTTGGCAGTCTTACAGAAAGTTTGCTTAATGATGGATACATTTTGAGAGGTGTAGCCATAGCTGATTTCCTTAATGTTGTAACAGGAGATAGTGGAACTGTAGGCAGAGTTGACAGATATAGTGACTGGCTGCCTGATGAGATTCCAGCAGGGACAACATTTAGACTAGTTATCAAGACAACAGGGCGAGGGAACTGTGGGAGGATGCAAGTCTCTGAAAACAGCTTATGGGACAGACCCCCAACCAAGTCATATAAGTATCATCAGGCCAAGAGTAAGACAGGATTCTTCCCTTTCAGAAACTCCTCTCAGTTTGCTGGGAGCTTTCTGTCTTTTTCCCTTTTCCTAAAAATCCCTTCCCCAAAAGTGACCTTTTCACAGTCTGCCTCATTCTTTCCGAATTTGTCCAGACAGACCTGGCCAATGGGACTGGAAAGCCCAATGGGACTGGGATCTGGAAACAGAATCACTGGCTCTGTGAACATCCTAACACTGCTGACACCAACAGCGATGGGATAGCCTGTTACATATGCAGGCTGAATGTTACAATCTATTGCGTCAAGGCTACAAATGTGTATGTTGTGTTACTGTACTAAATGAATCTATAGGTAATTAAAACACAATAGCAATAAGTCTAAGGCCAGCCTGGGCTCTATAGCAAGTTTAGGACCAGCCGGGACTACAGAGCGAGGCCCTGTCTCAAAAAAAGAAAAAGAAAAAGAAAAAAGAAATAGTATCTAAAAACAGAAAAACTATAGCAAAAATATAGCATGAGATAAATTTACTATTCATATAATAAAAAACTCATTATTCTGATTTGCTTTTAAACATATACTTTTCCATTGTACTTTACCTCTTAAAAATTGATCAAATTTTTAAAAAAATTTAGAGAAAAAACACTATTAACCTTTTAAAATGTATAAAACAGTAACTTGATTTAACATACATTTCAAAAGGCTTACTCTGAAAAGATAATGTTCCATGAAATTACACTGATATAAATAATTTATTACTCAAGTATCACCCCATAAAAAGGATAACATACTTACTTTAAATTTTGGTGACAGATAGTTTTTTAGAAACCAGAATTTCACTGGTGTTTTGGTGTTACGTAAAACAGAAAGCATCATAATTCTGTATAAAATAATGTTAAGTTACTATTAATAACACATTATGAATTCAATATAAAATACTAACATTAATATTACTTAATCCAATATAAGGTAATACTACTTTTAAAAGGCTTTTAGACATTTAAAGGTAGGTATGAGAAGAAATTTTTCACTATTAACTATAATTAAGCTGAAGTATTTTTAAATATTTGGCTGATCAAATATGTAATGAATAATGAATATGAAGATATTTACAACTGATATAGATTGTTTTTTTTTTTTTTTGGTATAGTTGATAAAAAGCCTAGTCTGAAACAGCCTTGCCTAGTTTGACTAGAGTTCAATTTCAGCTCTATTATTGGGTGATTTATATAAGGTCTACAAACTCAGAAGATGAAAGATCTGTGTACCTTGATAAATTTACTGATCAGGTCACTTTGTTTTGAGATCCTTGACTAGAGATATATTTTTAGTAGGATACAAAAATAATACTCTCCATTTCATGTGGGATAAGTTGGGAGATTTTTTTCACTTTCCATTTCTTTATTCTTTCTATACTTTGAGCCATGTAAATATATTGTTTCCAAAACATTAGATTAAAAAACATACATACCTTAGAAAGCGTTCATATAAATAGCCAGAAGCAACTGAAAAAATGTTGAGAATATCGCTTTCCTTTTTGTCATCTTCTTTATACAACCTTCTTGTAAAACTTGGAATTAAAAAAACATTGACAATTTCTTAGCATTCAATAACAAACTTTATCTGCCTAAATAATAAATCTCATCAACAATGAAAATGCCTTTCAAAAATCATTTTTTTGGATCTCTCTCAAAATAAATAGCTACTATACACTTCTTTAACAACTGTCAATATCAAATGTGATATCACTTGATATTTTATGACATATTATTTATAAAATATTGTCAGATTAATGAGACTATTTCTGAATTTGAGAGTTGCAAGGGTTGTTTTGAGAACAAGAATGGGTCGCAGCCAACCAGAGACCATATCTACTATATTAAACCTTTTAAGCAGGCCATTAATGAAGTAAGAAGGAGAATGGGCAAGTATGTTAACTCTTGCACACCATGGCCTACCTGATAATAGGTCCTTTGAGTGCTTCTAATAAGGTTCCCTGGGCTAAAATATTACATCAATATACCTAAATTTAGAGCTCCTTTGATGAGGTGTATTTGCTACTCCATGCAAACTACAGAGATGTTGGTATCAGTGACTTTCTGAAGAACAGAGAGGTGCCCAGGAGCCACATCCACAGAATTTACATCAGGGTATCTTTATCAGGGCCAGATGTCACTGTTACTACTTAATGGATCCAGACCAGTCCTATTCATTTTTGTAAATGGCTGGTCTCACCTACAAAAATGGCTGAATCTTCTTTTTTGGGTACTCAAAAGTGTATGTAACTGGTTTAAAAATTTTACTTTAGAGGCAACCCACTTGGGACCGCCTCCCTCCCAGATACTGAAAGTTTTTACCCTCTGTCCTTCGTTTTCAATAAAGATGTTTTACCTATTCTAAAAACTTTTATATAAAAATCTCATTTAGAATGACTAAAATTTAGAATACTAAAATATTACAATCACTATGAAATATACTTGCCAAGCAAAAGCTATTATATAAAATTTAAAAACCCACAGTAACACGATTCTTTAAAAAAAAGTCAACTGTAGAAAAAGAGTCTAAACTGGGCAAAATCCAAAATGATAGGAGTTCTTTGAACAGTACTAATAAAATCTGTCTAGGTTGTGGAATCTATTTGACCTAACAATTGTATTTTTTCCTCTGATCTAAATGATCAAATGTTTCTCATATAATTCAAATTGTAAAGCAGATTTTCAAGTTATCTCCAATATGAACCTCAGCTGATGGCTTTTGGTTTTGCCTGCCTAATATTCTTTTCCTTCTAATATGATGACTTGATATTTTGAGGGGAACTATTCTCTCCCAGTTTCATTCTATGAGATTTATGTGGGACAAGGCTTCCTATAGGCTGCCGAGGAAGGCATATGGCTGAAGCATGGTCAAAAGGACACAGTCGTCAGTTAAGTGTGGGATACATGGCTATAGTTGGAACAGTGAGTGGGTCTTGGCACTTTTACTGGTATTATTTGAAAAGAAGCAACTCTTTCCTATTGGATATGGTAAACTTTTACTTCTAAAAGCCCATTTGAGTCTGCACTGCAGAGTGAGACTGTCTCAAAAAAAAAATGCCTATCTGAAAATGAAGAAAAACAAATAGGAACATTAAGACATGGAGAGTTTTCTGACCATATTTCCTGAATGCGCAAAGTCATGTCTTCTCCTGGTTCTTTATATATGTGAGTCAATATTTTCATTTTTTGATTATTTTTTGAGCGAAAAAGGTTTTGCTACCTTCATGTCTCCAGCTTTTGAAATTTTATCTTTCTTTGAGATTGGCTCTTAGACCACACACTTTGAAGTTTTTCCTGAGGTTCTTTCTAATGAGATATAGCCTTTTTCCCTTTGGTTTGTGTAACACTTAATATTCACTTGTCTTACAGTTCCTTTTTCCTATCTTTTATTATTAACATCTTATGTATCAACCTTACTCCTCCTGGAGAAGATAATGTACGTGATTTACCCCGATTTCTACTATTCTGTAGCATTTCTATAGACAATCAATCTAGCTGCATGTAAAATATTCATTAATAATTACCTTTTAATGGAATCCCACATTCCTCTTTTTTCATCTTCATCAGTAAGAATATTTTCCTCAGTTTTATGTGGCTTTTTTTGTACCTAGATAGCACAGTACCAAAAAATTAGAATTTTCTAGCTTTAAATATCATGCTGTTTCATTAGAAAATAAAATGTATTAGGCAAGATTATCCTGGATATTCAAGGAAGATAACTGCTGTAAACAAATTCAGCCAATACCTTACCACACTATTAAAGTCTGCTCTTCAACTATCCACTCAGCTTTCTTTTTTCCTGATACTTCTATACTGCTAAATAGTGTGTACTTACACTTATCAAATTTAGTCATTAACTAGAGGTTATTTCTGAGTTCACAGGATTTAGACATTATTCATTCTTTGTAATAAAGGATGAGAAATTCACTTAAAACAGTATTACTTCCCCTCTTGGAAGTTTTGATATTAATAACTTTATCTTACTTAGTCCATTATTTTTGTAACTTTAAATAAAATATTTAAATCTTAACTTATTTTCACCAACAGCAGTAGTTTTTCTTATATACTTTGCTTGAAAGACAAGGACACTAGCATCTCTACTTTGTGTCGCTGCTTCCCTACTTACACTGGGTAAGTATTTACTTTAGTAGTAATAAATGCAGACAGCATTTACTTTTGTAGGTGAATGTAACTGATTCTTTTGCATTTTATCATGGTGATTCTTCAAACTTGACAAACATTAGTGTTTAATTTTAACAATGTAAACACTACCCAGGGAACGGTCTGAATGGCTAAGATAGTATTACGTCTGCACAGTTATAGGGAGATAATTAGGCCTCTCATAGGAGACATGCTAATTCAAATGAATTCTTTTATTCTACCAATAGAGAAAGTTTTTCTCAGAATTTCATTTTTTAAAAAAAATATTTGGGTAAGTTTTATTTACTACATCACTAAGATTTTCCAGATTACTCCAGTTTTCTAATTGTCTAAAATTCTGTCTTTAAGATAGTCTTCTTGGAGCTCACAATTAAATGCTTATTATTTCTTTCTAGATGTTCATTTGTTTATATGTAAGTTTTACCATTTCTTGAATATTCTTTCTTAGCCTTGTGTTGGCAGAGGGATGTCTGTGTTTTAGAAGACTATTTTACTTCACAGTTGATTATAAATTTGGCTAAAGGTAGAATTTTAGGATTAACATAGTTTTCCTCAAACACCGAGGGCTTCATTTTGCTGTATCTTAACACTGATTTTGTAGATGTGAAGTCAGATGCTAGCAAGTGTCATTCTATTATAGTTACCTGCTTTTTCTCCTCAGTAGCTCTTAAAACCTTACATGGGTCATTTTTCATTTATTCTGCTTGATAATTTATAGATTCTTTTGAGATGAACATCTTTCTCTATCTACAGCTACAGCATACTTTTTTTTTCCTCTGTGCTATTTTCAGAATTCCTCTCACTGGGCTAACAGGAGTTCATTGGTTGATTCCCTATGTTGCCTCTTTTCTCCTTCCTTTCAATAACTTTTTGCTATAATTCTGGAAGATACCTGGCTAGAGATCAATCTGGGTTATTCAAAAACAGTGGAAGGACATAGGTATGGTTAGGCTGTAGAATGGTCTTAACTGGTATTTTTCAATAATTCATTAAAATTCCTATCCATTTATTGCTCATTCTTCATCCTCTGAAACTTAGAAACTGATTTTACTTATTGAGTAAACACTCATGAAGCACTTTACATATCTACCCTGTCTTATTCTCACAGCAGTTCTTTAAGGTTGGTTCTGTAATTGAACCCAATTTATAAATGATGAAAATGAGACAAAGGAAGATGAGCGGTCAGTCCAGGTCAGACAGACTTGAGTGCCAGAGCCTGTTTTAAACTCAGTCCTGTTATATGAGGCTTTCTCACTCATTTCTCTATGTCTTGTATGTGCTCTGCTATATTTTTTTTCCTATCCCTACTGTATTTGAGAGACTTGCTACCTATCTCCCAACTTTCTAGTTTTCTTTTAAGTAATGTAAAAGCCAGCCACTGAATTATTTTGTTTTTTTTTCTGCCAATGCCAAAGGCTCTACTTAGAAAAGAAAAAAAAAAAATCTGCCCCCGTGTTACAAGAATGAGAGAAACAGAAAGTCTGGTAAGTACTTTTTAGAGTTTCCTATGTCCTACAATTATTTTCAAGCCCAATTTTATTTCTTGAAACACAGTAAGCATAGTTTGTTATAAAGTCTCTGTTAAAAACCCTAAGATCACCGGTAGTGTTGGCACACCTCTAAAATCCCAGCACTCAGGAGACTGAGGCAAGAGGATTGCCTTGAACTCAAAGGCTGCCTGGGCTACAGAGTGAGATCAGGACCAGCTTAAACTACAGACACTGCCTCAAACAAACAAACGCCCCCCCCCCCCACCCCCCAACCTAAAGCCCCTCTAATATCTAGAGTCTTGGTGTGTTTGTGTGTCTGTGTACTGTTTGTTGGTATTTTTGCTGGTTTTATTTGCATATGTGCTAGCCTGTACACGGAAAATTTGATTTGCAGTATAGGTTACTAAGATCTTATTATAATGATTCTGCTAGAACATGGAGAGCTTATCAGCCTAGAACTATTAAGAAACCAATGGATGGTTAAGGATTCTCTTAATTCTTTTGGTTATACAACTATAAGACTGAATGGGATAACTTCTTATATTTCATTCTTACCCTGAAGATATGGCCATGTTATGCACAGAGGGTCTTCTAATAAAATTATTCACTGTACTAGGTTTTATTTTTGGTCCAGAAATCCAGCAAATTAAATAAAGAATACCATTTGCGTGTGTCAGAATCAACACCTGTTTCCACGGATAGGAATTTTTATTTTTTAAGCCAAGAGAAGCTTCTGTGCTTTTTTACTTCACCAGGCTTATTTTTAATTTTTATCTTTAAAAAAATCAAGCCAGGGACTAGAGAAATAGCTCAGTGGTTACAGTGCTTGCCTAGCAAGTGCATGGTTCTGATTTCAATTTCCCAACACCACATAAGCTGGGTGTGATGGTGCACACATGTAATCCTAGTACTTGGGATGCTGAGTCAGGAGGACTGCTGGCCAGCCAGGCTACACTGTGAAGGTCAGGATCAGCCTGGACTACAAAGTAAGATCCTGTCTCAAAGAAAAAAAAAAAAAAAAATGGAGCTGGAGGAATGGCCCAGCCAGCAGTTAAAGCATTTGCCTAGCAAGCACAAGGCCCTGAGTTCAATTCCCTAGCACCACATAAGCCAGGCATGGTGGTGTATCCCTGTAATCCCAGTAAATGAGAGGTTGAGGCAGGAGGATTGCCATGAGTCCACAGCTAGCCTGAGCTACAGAGCAAGACCTTGTCTCAAAACAAACAAAAAACATCAAGCCAGGCTCAGTGGTGCAGACCTCTTTTCTATTTACTCAATATTTTCTACAGGCGTGTTGTGTGCCGCCACATTCGGCCTACGTGGTGCTGGGGCACTGAATCCAAGGCCCCACACTTACCAGGCAAACACTCTTAACCCCTGAACTGTGCCTCCAGCCCCTTCACCAGGTCCTTAATTTTCCTTTATTTTAAAAATAATTTTCCTTACTTATTTCATTATTGTCAGCTCTGTAGTACTTTTAAGATTTGAACATTTTATCAACATCTTTATTATTTTTAAGCAGGAGAGTTGGTCCAAAAGAAGTACACAAGTCATCAGTAAAAAGTCCTTTTGTAGTAGAAAAGGTAAAAACGAAGAAAAACAAGAGCAGCAGAAGCAGCAACACCACAAGCAAGAAAAAATCTATAGTAGATGTTGCATAAGCTAAGCAATCAGAAGAATCCCCAAAATCCCAAAATCAAACAAAAATAATTCCTTCTCTTCCACAAGTTTTGCTCTCCTTTCATGACCTAATTTTCTTCCTTTCTTTTATGGTGAGAATTTTAATACCATATTTTAGGTAGTAAAATTGTAAAATTCATTGCAAAATAACAATTAACATTAAAAGACAGCTATTAACATACAGAAAGACTATAAAACCTTCAGTCTCACATACCAGTACTTCCACAACTTTGCTCTTGAAGTTATTTAGTATAACAATGACATCTTCTAGGTCTAACTGAGAGTCAGTTCCTTCATGCCTACAAGCAGAAAAACATAAATATCTCTAATTCAAGAACATACAATTATGAAGATATAAGCAATTTACAATGCACATACATGCAATATCACTATGTATATTTGCTGATTTGCTGTTTCTTTTCTTCTTTTTCTTTTTTCTTTGAGATGATTCAGGGTCTTGCTCTGTTGTCCAGGCTGGTCCTGACTTCACTATGCAATCTAGGTTGCCCTGGAACTCACTGCAATCCTTCTGCCTCAGCCTGCTGGGATTAAAGACATTTGCCACCATGCCTAGTTTATGTGGCACTGGGGAATCAAACTCAGCCTTGTGATGGCTAGGCAAACACTTTAACCAACTGTGCTATTCCTTCAACCCCTATATACTGCTTCTATAGTCAATTAAGATACACTATACATATTGCATTAAAATTATCCAATAAAGTTTAATGTAATATATATTATAATTGTACAAAAGTAACTTTTAAAATTCCACACTGCTTAATTATTTAGGAAGTTTAAATTGCTGCTTGTATTTACTGTTGCATACCACGACAATAACAAAACTTAAGTCTTTCTCATCTCTAATGTAATGACACTTAAAATGTGAGACTTTTTCTGTATTTAAAAAGTAGTTTATACATCCGAGGAGTTCTACACTATCAAGCAACTTTTCAGCATCCACCAAGCATTTCCAAAATTTGAAAGGCAGTGTTATTCACACAACTAAAATGTGTCTATCATGTCAATTTATATCACTTCAGTGGTTTTATTTCATATTACATATAATGCAGTTGATTCTTTTCAAAATTGTTGAAACAAAATATGACAGCCATGTTTAAAATTATTTAACATTATTCTATTTATTGAAAAATTGTAAAAGTACAATAAAATTGAATTTGTCAAAGAGAAGAAATCAGATATATTTTGCATTGTCATATTTAAGGACATATGTTTTGATATTCTTATAAAATAAACACCAGAGGATTCTAGATCTATGATGATTAACCCATAGCTTTGATTTCCTCTTAATCTTAGTTTCTTAGTTGATGTAGTTCAACTAAAGCAGAGGGGAGTACTTAGTCCAATAATTACCCCTAGAAAATAGAGTTCCAATGTAGATAGTACAAATGTCAAGTTCTTAAAAACTTTCAGGCACTTCAGTGACACTGGTCAAGGTTATCAGGAACTTCAGCCATCTAATCCACTGTCCACTGAGATCACAGCAAAGCCAGTGAGCACAGCCAGACTTTCCCAAGTTCTAAAGCAAATCTGTGCCCACTCTTACCAAGGGTAAAGATAATAATAATAGCTCTTAATTCTCTTTAGACACCATATTAAGTATTTAATAGATGCTAACTCATTTAACCCATACAACCAACACTTAAGGAGGGTAATATTTTACTTCAGATGCAAATGAGCCCTGGTGGTCTGTTTCTTTACCACTGTATTGTCAGACATTTACCAAAAACACTAAGCAACTAAAACCCACTATACATGAGAAAAATAATCTGCTGCTTAAATGTAGAAAAGAAGCTAAGCAGAGGAAACACTTCATTGACAAGGAGTTCATGCTGGAAAAAAAGAACATTCAAGTAATTTATATTCTCAGTGAGATTTGCAATAACAATACACTTCAAAATAAAACAACCCTATGTGTTAGAAAGCATTATTCCCCCCCATTTTCATTAGTATATTGTCTTAGTTACTTATTGATGCTTGCACAAAACACCCGACATCCACATGTTAAGGGAGGAACAATTTATTTGGCTCAGTGTTTCAACAGGTCTCACACAGTCCATTGTGGGCAGCTGGCAACAGAGGAAACACGTGGCAGAGGCTAAGGAGCTACTCACTCCATTGCAGACAGAGAGATAATCAAGTGACACAGGAATAAACTGATGTCTGGAGACTTAGGCAAGACTAGAGCTTTACCAGGAAGAAGCAGTAACATAGTTTCTTCTTCCTAACATTATTTACTTCAAGATGCCAGTGGGACACCCTACATCCATTGTGGGTGACCCTCCTTCTTTGCCTGGCCCACAAATCAACAATACACACCCGAAAGCTCTGCCCCGAGCACTCCCCTCCCCCTGAATCTCAACAAATTGACACAATCTCTCCAGGACAAACCCCAAGCACTTGCCCTACTTTTCAATTATGTAACAGTTTCACCGCTGTCCCACTACAGCCAAATATATGAGGCTTTTGGGGGAACACCACTGCTGATCCAAACCATAGCACATAGGAATTTTAGGATTTTTTTCTAAGTTCTGTGAAAAAAAAATTGTTGGTATTTTAATATGAGTTGCATTCTGTGCACCAGTTTTGGCAGTGGAGCCATTCTGACAATATTAATTCTGCCTATCTAATAAAAGAAGACGTATTTCCACTGTCCTCCTTGATTCCTTTTTTCAGCATAATGTAGGGTTTTTTTTTTTTTTGAGAGATCCTTCACTTCCTTAGTTGGGGTTACTCCTAGATATTTGATTTTTTGAGGTGTTAATGAGAACAGGATTATTATCCTCAGTTCTGAGTGAGTTCATTGCTTGTTAGTGTAGAGGAATGCTATTGATTTTTTGTCTTCTGTAACTTGCAATGTGGCTGAATTTGTTAATTCTAAGACTTTCTTGGCGGAGTTTTTGTTTCTTGGCGGAGAGAATCATGTTATCTCCAAGTAGAGATAGTTTAACTTCTTCCTATCTAACATGTATTCATTTTACTTCATTTTTCTTGCCTGATTGTTCAGGCCAGGTTTTCAAGAACTATGTTGAATGAAAGTGGTGAGAGTAGATAGCTGTGTCAAGTTCCTAATTTAAAGGGAGATGCTTTCAAGTTTTCCTCATTTAGTATGTTTGGCAGAAATGGCTTCAATCAGTTTGAGGTAATGTCCTTCTTTAGCCATTTTCCTCAGTATCTTTTTTTAATAACATAAATAGATGTTGGATTTTTTTCCAAAGGCCTTTTATACATCAATTGAGATGATCATATGGTTTTAGTTCTTGCTTTTATTAACTGGTGTGTATTACATTAATTTATGTATGTTAAACCAACTAATAAAATATTCTTTGGTATTTATTTTTCCTAGACTGTTGCAGTTAAGGTCATGGCTGATAACTAGATTCTGCTAAGCAAGATAGATACATTTTCATGAGATTTTTTTTAAAACTAAGAAGTGAATGGAGGTGACATTCTGATGCTTGGTTGTTTTTATTTTTTTTCAGCAAGACTGGTCAAGAAGACAGGAGGTTTTCTGTATCTGTTTCAGCGTGGAATATTTAAGCTTTCTGGATAATGAGAGAAAGCTGATATGTGTGGTAGTAGCAGCTTCTTTCTGAACCATGACAGTTGTGGCAGCTCTTTCTTGATGATCTGTTCCTGGCCTTTGTTTTATAAGTCATTCTTAGGGACCAGCCCTCCTGAAGACCTTGCTCCTCCAGTTCTTCCTATCACCCTGAAAAAGCATTCACTTCTAGCCTGGTAGTGTAGCACAAGCCTACCCTAGCACTCTGGAAGATTGAGGCAAGAGGACTGCAAATTTGAGCCCAGCCAGGGGAATTTAATAGCTAAGTGCAACCAACTTTCAAAATAATAATTAAAAAAAAAAAGAGTCAAGTTAAAAAGCTTACTGCACACAAATTTAGTTCTTCTTTGTACTTGGCAAAAACTAAAAACTTACTCAGAAATGCATAAAAACTATTTTGAATAAAATTTCCTGCTATTTAATAGGCATCACTTACCTTCTTAACCCTTTTCTCTCTCTGATAAAATTAACCAGCACCTTTTTCTTTTTTGGTTCTTTTTCTGCTGTTATTATTTGTATTCATTGAGAAGAATTCTCATTGTCAAACCAGTGAGCTAAATAAGACACTGTTCAGGAAAGAAAATAAAAGGGGGCTGAGGATCTAACTTAGTCCAAGGCCTTTGGATTCCTTGGATTCTGCCCCTGGTACCAAAGCAAACACACAGACAGATAACAAAGCATTCAGTTCCTTTTGTTAACTCCTCTGATAATATGATGAGAAGTTAGCCACCTATTGTGGTTTAAATTAGGAGTACGGAATATCTGGCCCACTTTTGTATAATGACTTTAACTCTTTTTTGAAGATACCCAGAAATATAGCTAGGTCAAATGAAATACTGATTTTCAGTTTTTTTGAGGAATGTCCCTACTGCTTTGCATAGTGGTTGCACCAGCAATAGTCCCACCAGGAATGGAGGAGAGTTCCTTTTTCCTCCACAACCTCGCTAGCATTTGTTGTTTGTTTAGTTCTTACTGGTGTTAGATGGAACCTCAGTGTTGTTTTGATTTGCATTTCTCTGTTAGCTTAAAATATCGAACATTTATTTATTTATTTATTGGGCATTTGGGCTTTGGAGAACTGTTTATTCATTTTCAGGTTCCCAGTTCTTGATTGAGTTCCTTATTTTGGAGAGTCTAACTTTTTTCAGTTCTGTGTATTCTCAATAATAGCCATCTGAGAGATAGCCAGCAAAGATTTTTTTCCCCACTCTGTGGGTGACCTCTTCAATCTCTTGATTGTTTACTTTGCTGTGCAGAAGCTTTTAAACTTGATATAATCCCTTTTTTTTTGATTCTTGGTGTTACAGCTTATACTTTTGGTGTTTTAATGAGAAACTCTTAGCCTATACCTATGTCTTCAAAGGTTTTGCCCATTCTTCTTTCAGCGAGTTCAGTGTTTTCATTTTAATGTTTAAGTCTTCGATCCATTTTGATTTTTCTTGGTGCATGGTGAAAACTCTGGGTCTAGTTTCATTCTTCTGTACGTAGCTAGTCAGTTTTCCCAGCACCACTTGTTAAAATGGCTATCTTTACTACAGCGTATGTTTTTGGCCCCTTGGTCAAAGATCAGATGGCTGAAAATACTCTGGGATACCTGGGCAATCCTCAGTTCTATTCCACTGATTCATCTGTCTGTTTATGTACAAGCACCATGGGTTTTTTTTTTTATCACTATTGCTTTGTAATATAATTTGATATCTGGTTTTGTGATGCCTCCTGCCTTTGTTGCTTAGGATTGTTTTGGCTATTCTGGAACTTTTGTGGTTCTATATAAGTTTTTGGATCTCACTGTACAAGTCTTTACATAAGCATATGTTTCTTTTTTTCCTTGGGTAAATACCTATGAGTTTAGGAATGTTTGAACCATATAAGATATACCCACTTAAAGTTTTAAGGACTTCTGCGGGGTGTAGTTCAGAGGTACATTACTTGTGTAGTATGTTCAAGGCCCTGGGTTTATCCCCACTGCAAACAAAAAGAAGGAAGTCTATAAAGTTTTAAGGATCTGCCAAACTCTTCCCAAGTGGTATACCATTTTAGATTTCCACTGCAGTAAATGACAACACCTGTTGCTTCATGTCCTTAAACACTAATATTGCTAATCTTTTTCTAAAGTTGGTTATTCTAATGTGGCATTTTATTGTGGTTTCACTGTGCATTTTCATAATAACTGAATATTACATACTTTTTTATGTGCTTCTTTGGTAAAGTATCTGTTCAAGTCTTTTGCACAGTTAAACTAAGGTTTTGTCAATTTGTTGATTTTTAATTTCTCATACATTCTACATATACAAATTATTGAATTTATGGTTCACAAGTATTTTTATTACAGTCTATGGTTGGAATCCATAGGATTTGATCTGATGCCAGGGGCCACAGAGGCTGACAAGGGTTTGAGTAGACCTGGAACCTGGAAATACTGTGGCAGGCCAGGTTCAAAGATAGTCTTGGTGGTGAAGTCCACTGTGATGAATTTAAAACTATAGCCAGAGTCCATAGAGGTAAATGTTAGAACCTAAAGCCACTGGGGAATCCTGTATCTTGGGAGCCACTGAGACTTTCCAAGAACCTGAGATTTCAAGAGTGGCTGGTAGGGCCAGCCTAACAATGAGGTCTAGTGGGATGACCTAGATGCTGGGTCCACCAGTGCTGGACCATGGGCAATAGCCTCATGTTGGTATAGGTGTAGATCCAGATCTATGGGTGCATAAAGACTGGTATTCTATGGCTCATCTTGGCTATGGTCTGGTCTAGAACCTGAGATGGGCTAGAGTTAGGATAGCAGAGGTATGGCTGGACTGGTATGCATGTAGGCATAAAGCCTGGAAACATGGGAACATCTCAGTTCTGGGCATAGTCTGGAGTCCTGAACTGCAGGGCCCAGGATGATCCTGGTTAAACCTGAAGACTGAATCTGCAGGATGGGCCTTGTCTCTGGGAGCTGGGCGTAAGCATGGAGAAGCTTGACAGTGGGACTGAAATGGAGAATGAGTCTGAGTCTACCTGGCAGACAGATGGTCATGGTTACAAGATTATACATGAAACCAAGGCATGGAAGCTCAGTTTTCAGGGACTAGCTTGGAGTCTGGGACTTTTAGAGAGAGCCTACCTGGTGCTAGGTGCCGGGCTTAGCTTTTTTGTGTTTGTTTTAATTTATGTACCACATCCCTTTCCCCTTCCCATTCTCTTACCACCCCACTCCACTTTCCCTTTCCCTCTCCACAAAGTCTGCCTTACTTTCTTCTATCCCTCTTTTGCTTGGGATGGGTCTAGTTTTTGGAGTCTAGGACAAAGTTCAGGGATCTCTTCTTTCTCCCAAGAGGATTTCTATCTAGGCAACAGTACCAGGAGTTGGAGGATGGTGATGCTGTTATATAAAACTGCCCTTCATACCTTCTTCAATGCACTTTTTCTTCTTTCTATGCTACAATCATGTGCTGTACTATCCTACCTGATTTCCTTGGTTCATATGAAGGAATTTTTGTGCATAGATTTTCTTTTAATTCTATGGAGTGAATAAATCACAGAAAATCCTACTCAGTCATCTGGACATCTGGATGTCAAGCACTTGTTAATATTTTAATTGTTGTTTTGATGATCACGGTTATATTACACTAAAATTCTATAAAAATTTAGAAGTGGTTCACATAACTTACCCAATTATTTGATAAATATCTTCAGATTTTCCTTGGCGTAATTTCAGTATCCAAACACCTGGATTTGCTTTTAATTGAAAATATCCCTTATAAGAAGAGAAAAGAAAGATCATTGAGTATCCAAGCACTCATGAAAGACTAAACATGGATTATTCAAGGAAGTGCTTACTGACTGTAGAAAGGGCAACATTTTTAAATAAATTCCAAGGAAGGAGATTTTTACAATAACTTATGAAAGCATATTCCGAAAGCCTTAGTTTTCTTATTTTTGTTTTATCTAATTGACTTATTAAAGGATTCTATTTTCTTTTTGAGATGGGATCTCACTTTGCAATCCAGGCTGGTCTTGAACTCACTAGGGAGCCCAAGCTGGCTCGAACTCATAGCAATGCTCCTGGGATTACAGGCATGAACCGCCAAATCCACCATATGTGGTGCTGGGGAATTGAATTCAGAGCTTTGTGCTTGCTAGATAAGTGCTCTAACCACTGTGGTATTCCTCCAGCCTCTTAATTTTATTTTCTGAGAGATGCTCAGTAGTAGAATAATAAAGATAACTTCCTCTTATTATTAGAGAAACTTAAAAGAATTTCACCAAAATGTTAACTATCACCACTTAAATATTTAAAATACTTACAAGATTGGCCATCACAATTGTATCAACTACAACAGGTTTGTTTTTTGTGCCTAATGTAAACTGCAGACCCCGAGGAGATTGCTCTGTTGTATCGTAGCAGTGTCCTTCAATTACTAGGTATTCTAGTTCATATTCTGCTATAACAGTGTTCTCGATCTGTGGAGAGAATATGTCACTGTTTTGAGTATTAATACTCAGAATGCAAATTTAGTAATAAATTAACATTAGCCAATGTATTTTGGTTGATAACTTCAAGTCTTTCTTTTACACAGAAATAAAATGATTACTTGAATCAGTTTCAAGACCAAAGCTCATGATGAATTTTTTTTTTCTCATGACTTTTCTCCAATCTCATGATACGTGCACAGTACCACCAAGCCAGAAATAACTGGGCATGGATGGGCATTCCATAACTTACAGTACTCAAAAGATCTTTCAAGACATATTTAGCTGAGATACTTGTCAAAAAATCTACTTCATCTTGCTGCTGCTCTGTGGTACTCACTTCACACTAGGCAAGAAAGCTAAGTTATCATCTACTGGCTTTCCTGTAATATAATAAAAATGTCAAAATTAATTTTCCACTTCCAAATAAGGCAGAAAGAATAGTGATTACAAACTACACATCATAAAATTTTTATTTTTTAAAACACGTTTTTTCCCTAATAGTGTATAGCTTTTTCTTTTATTAAACGCAATTTTCTCAGAAAAATGACCCTGTCTCCATTAACACATTATTTTGGACTTTTTTTTGGTCAGTATTTATGTTGCCTTGGTTGGCCTCTAACTCTCAAATTTTTGCCACCAGACCTTGCATACCTGACTGTTATAAATATTATTTTTAGATGGCTGGATATTCCAACTGTTACCAGATGTTTTCTTATGAAAAATGTTATACATCTCACCTTTTTTCTACTTCATATGAACAATATTATAACTAAATATGAAAATAAAATCAAATGACTTAGTGGTTTTCAGTTTGTGAAGCATATTGAAGACACTGTTATTTTCTCTATATGTAAATTTATTTCAGTGAGGTCTCTGACATTAATTTTGGTGTTTTCGTAGTAACATATTTTGAAATATTCCATACTGTATAGCTTTTCCTTGGTGGTAATGATCACGGAAGTAATTACAGTACAGTACTTGGATATAGCATTTCTTTTAAAAATCATTTTTGTAATTTTAGATAATTATTTGTTAAACTACTGCTGATTACTCTAGTGATAAACATCAGATACTTAAACTATATTCAGAGTTCTTATAGGATTTGTGTAAATGGAAAAATTTCTACAAAGAGACTCATAATATAAAATACTAAAAGAAACTGTAGGTATTATCTAGCTCAACACTTCACTTTCTAGACAAGAAAATTTAACCCTACAGCGTTAAAAAGCTGAACCATTTTTAATTATGAATTCGTTATCTGGGCAGATTCCAAATACATTTAACCAGTTTGTAATCTTCTTCAATTTGTAATATATCAATGTGTGAATTTCTCTTGTTCCCTTATGTTTGCATAACAGACTTAATTTTTATTATTTACTCAACCACAACACCAGAAAACAGCCAGAGCTCTTCACAGTGAATACATGTAACTGCCTCACTTTGTAGAAGATTAACACTTGAGTAGAAAGTCTTTGTAATTATGTGACTAAAGTCTTAATGAGGGAGAGTTTTTCTAGATCAAGTATTCTTTCAGGCATTTATGTTATACTTGGAAATTAGATGTAGCAAGGGATGTTGGCAAAAGTTACCTTACAGTGACAAAGCTCTAATGTTAGTTTCATTTTGCCAGGATGTACTATTTTTGCTTTACCTAATATTCTCTCCACTTTGATAAATTATATTATTTCATATTTTTCTACGATAATTGCACCAAATGGAAAAGAAGGTAGTTTCACAGATGCTTTAATTTCTAGTTTCCTTCTCTTTATTCACTTAATCTATGAAGATACAGAGAATTTCTCTTTATTTTAGTCTTCTCACATCAGAGCTTCTGAATATCATTAGATTTGCTACTTACTACCAGAAAAGTTAACTTTCACTAATTAACAGCTGCTGAAAATTTCACTGGCAAGCTCTACTTTTTTTTCTCAGATGCACTAATTACAAGTTTTTCACACTTTTGGTTAGAATCTTTAAAATTGTCAACATATATTTCTGTAATATCTTCCTAAAGAATCCAGTCAACCCTGTTAAGAGATCTAATTATGGAGAAAATAGTATTTTTTTTTTTCACTTCTTGACAAGCTTATTTATGAACTTTCCCCGTTTTACTATTTTGTTGTCATTTTTATACTTCTTCTAAATGTGAAGGCCTGACTTTAGATGATGGCTATGACTGAATTTTAGGTTCTTTTTTTTTTGGATCAGGTTGGGAGTATTATGTTACAGGGAAGTGATTTAGAATCCCATAGAATCTACTCATGTATAGATGAAAAGAACTGTGCCAAGGAGCCTATTTTGACAAAATACCAACACATGAAAGGACTAATAACTAAATATGAATAATCTTAACCAAATTATTATGGATAAATGTTTATACTTGCGTCAAAGCAATGGTTATACTCTAAAGGAGATGTCAAATACAGAAGCTGAAAACAGAACGAGGGAGGAAAAAGGTAAAGAAAGTATTTTTCCTTGGTTTCGGAGTATCACTCTTAGGCAAGTTCTTCTAAACTCTTTGTGTGTGTGTGTGTGTGTGTGTGTGTGTGTGTGTGCCTTCTGAATCTCTTTTCTCATTCTGAATTCACTGTTTGGAAATAGTGTATTTAAAATATTTTTCTTTTCTTATCTGTTGTGGACTGAATAACAACACGTAAGAAGTCTCAGTATTTATTAGACAAAGGTCATGTTGAATAACAGTAGGTATACCTATCCTGCAGTACAATACTGACTTCTGTTTCTTCCTTTGTACACTAATATGGCTATGAGAAAAGAGTCAAAAAAGAATTCTGAATGTAACTTCCTAAGTTAAAACCCAAATTCAAAGGCAAATTAAGCTCTTAATGGTGTCATCTTCAACTGCCACAGAACTATCTCTGTATTTTGTATACTGTTCATCTTATTGTAGTCTTTGTGGGCCACTGATATAAAGCTGAGGGTACCTAGGAACATAAGAAAACTTCAGAAACTGAATTTGAAAGTTAAGGAAACTTAAGAACAAAGAAGTGACTAGATCAAGAACTTGACTCCAAAGAACATTCTGGTAAGTACTCTTAGGAGAAACATTCATGTGCTACAGTTGTAACAGCTGATAAGAACATACCTTTTTTCTTTATATGATTTTATACAAAACTTACATCTTTCAGGTGGATATTATCAAGATCACAGTTGCTGTGTATTATTTCAATCAACCAGCTTTCTGGAGTAATCATGTTGAGGGTCAGAAGGGGTGATTCAGGGATATCCAGGAATTTCGCTATTGGTCCAAGCGAAGGACTATCTGTACTCCCTGACATCAGTTCTGGTTCCAGGACAAAACGATAAAAGCTGTTAAAAAAACATAAATTTACTATGATAAAATCTAAAATGGCCATTTGTATAAAATATTTTATAGTTAAATTTAAACATGGCCACAAAGTCCTAAAAAGTTAGCCCATATGGCAGAATATTATTTATAAAAAGAAGACAGTTATTTTGTTGACAGTATTATCTATTACTGGGTATTATATATTCTTACTAATTATTTAATGAACATGATTAGAATCTTTGTAAGATATATTTAACCTATGCAAGTTACAGTAGTATTTGACCATGGTCTGTCTGGGGGGAGGAGTACTTTGCTAATAACTCTTTTTCACTGCTAATAAAATGAAATGATACCCAGAAAACAAATGAGCTTAAATGAACTAAAAAATTCTGGTGCTATTGTTTATTTTTTATTTTTAATTTTTTTGAGACAGGGTATTGCTCTGTAGTCTAAGCTGGTCTTGAACTCCCTGTATAGTCTGGGCTGGCTTTGAACTCATGGCAATCCTCCTGCCTCAGCTTTCTGAGTATTCAGATTACAGGTATGTGCCACCATGTCCAACAAATCTTTAATTGGTGTTTGGGACTCAAACTCAGGGCCTTGTGCATGTGATGCAATCATTTTAATCACCGAGCTATATCCCGGCCATATTGGTACCATTTGTTTTTTTTTTTTTTGAGACAAGATTGTGCTCTGTAAGCCCAGGTTAGTACCAATTTTTAAAGTTGAATTATAATAAAAAAGATAGAGTTAAATGAAGTTCTTTAACTAAACTTTTAGATATATCTACTGTTTTGCTGTATTTTAGTCTCACCTGTCAGTATCAAGCACAATGTAATTAGTTGTAGAGCCTTTAGGGAGACCGAGGCATGAAAATCACATGTTCAAGGCCAGCCTGGGCAACTTACTGACTTAACAAGACCCTATCTCAAAACAAAAAGGGCTGTGGATGTTGGCTCATTGCTAAGGCCCTGGGTTCAATCCCTAGTACTATAAGTAAAAATGAGTAGTGGAAGACTACTATAAAAGTGTCAGCTGCTGCATCTCTCATGGATCACTGGAGGGAGAGGAAGAACATCTACTAGCTAGGATTCCCCAGTCGCTCATGGGCTGTGGGAATGAAGGCTGCTGTTCTCACTAGGGGTTGGCTCAGATGCTCTGCTGCAAGGATCTCTCACACATGCCTCATTAAGAGAACAGGTAGGAAGAGCTAGACAGAGAAAGCCAGCAGCACACATACAACAATTTTTCTTTTACTAATTGCCAAAGAGACATTCCATCACTATAGTTATGTTTTCTTTATGAGAAACAAAGTAACTAGATCCAGTTCTCACTCCAGGAGAATTTATATAGAGCCAAGTCCCAAGTGGTGGTACACATCAGGAGGTATATCATGTAGGCACACATATTTAAAACAGAAGAGCACCTGGTGGTGGCACAGGCCTGTAATCCCAGCTAGTTGGTATGCTGAGGCAGGAATCCAAGTGTGAAGCTAGCTTTGGCACCATAGCAAGTCCCTGTCTCAAAACAAAAATATCAAAAAGAGGCGATACAGCTCAGTGGCACAGCAGATGCCTAGCATCTACAATGCCCTGGGTTCTAACAGCACAACAAAACAAAAATACACACAAAATCAAAATAAGAAGAGTCATGGAAGGGAAGACAGGCATGAAGGAAATGTGCAAAGAAAGTACTCAGTATGGTCAAATGAAGCACAAATGACAAGAATATTGCAAATAGCAATTTCTTTGTGATTTTGTAAAAACAAGTCAGTGGTAAAGAAGTTAAAGCCAAAGTGTATGACAGATGAAGAGCCAGTATGGTCTTTCTGAAGAAGCTTAGATATGAAAGAGTGAAGAAGAGCCAGTATACTTTAACAGGAATCTCCAACGCCCAGGCTGATGAAAAGCACCACCCGTGGCCCTGGAAGGACCAGAGGCCAGGACAGATGGGCAGCGAGTGAAGCTCTGCCTTCTGTCAGCATGCTCCTGTTAAATTCTAATGCCACTGGCGATCTGATAGGAGGTGGAGCTTCGTTCACTGCTCACATCTTGCAGCGCCATTTCAAAGCAATCTTCCAACAATCTACTGTGTAGCAAATACAGTCCCTACACCCAAAGTCCACAGGAGAACTGTCTTCAATTAAACTGCTCCTTGGTGTTAAAAAGTTTGGGGACAACTGCCGTAAAGGAAAGAAGTTAATGAGACAATTGGGCAGTTTTAATAAAACCGAATTAACCTTAAGGACGGAAGGAAAAAGGCCAATAAGTTAAAGACATGAAACAGAGAATATGTGATAAAGCAAAATTTCAAAAATAAAACAAAACAAAACTGGAAAGTATGGAAATCAAAACACAAAGAAAATATTCACTGTAAAAAAGGGACCGATACAGGATTCTTCCCCTGCAACCCAGAAAGATGGGAAAGGGACAGGAGACAGAGTAGGCAGCCAGAGGATTCTTGCCTATTCCCTTTCTCACCTCTGGGAAGAGTGAGATGACATTTGCTCAGTGAAAAGAACAAGGCACAGGCAAATAGGCATGTCAGCTACTTTGCTTTATATATGCTACTGAGTGAATAAGATTTTATTACACGTGCAGTTAAAAAAATAAAGATGCCCTAACTATATATGCTCTACCTAGTACTTTTAGGGTATTATTTCATCTGTGAAAATCAAGAACTTTCCCTAAAAGATTGTGCTTCCTTACATACTCAATATTCTTATTCTGTTCTGCTCTATTCTTTTTTGAGATAGGGTCTTGTTTTGTAGTCCAGGCTGTTCCTGAACTCATTCAAGCTGGCCTCAAACTCATGGCAATCTTACTGCCTCAACCTCCCAAGTGCTGGAATTACAGGGATGTGCCACCACATGTGGTGTTGGCAAAGTGAACTCAGGGCCTTGTGCCTATTAGACAAGTGCTCCAACCACTGGGCTATTCTTTATTACATACACCACACATTTCTAGAGATATTCTGAAGAAGTTCCTTATTCCTGTGAATAAACGTTCTGTACTCGCAAAAGACTTTTCAATTATGGGCTGAAAAATAATTAAAACGAGATGTGACAAAATTTGAAATACAAAGTATAAATGAGAAGTATGAAAACTGAATGAACTGAATGAATCCTGAACATAAATAAGTCCTAAAGTTTTATTCACTCTTCCATTTTTCTATCTTATTGTTTTCCAAATAAAAATGCTTACAATAATTAAAATGTTTGTTCAAGGCAATAATATATTTATCAATTGTAATATAATATGTAAGATAAGCAATTAACTGAATGCTATCTGTGTTATGAGTACATTTTTTATTTATATACCTAAATGATACAAAAAGGGTACACTAACAACTTCTAAAAAGGTATATGCTCAATGGTGCATGTCCTTTCTTCTGTCCAGTGACACCTGAAGAGCAGTGAATATTCTTGTTGGTAAGAATAGCTCACAATGACAGTAATTCTCATCCAGAATGAAGGAGGGATTATTTTTGACTCCTCATGAGAAGTGATTACTATAATTAAATATTACTAATGGGAATAAGAATAAGTGCATATAATGTAAACATTCTATCATTGACGAGTTATTCTACTTTCATTTTAATAATCCGAGATAATGTGAATTTGATAATTGAAGAATAATGAATGTGAATATATAATACAGATTGTTTTCAAATTCAGCTCTAAATATTGAGAGCATAACTAAACCAAAAATGGTTTAATTTCCAACATATATTTCTAAATAGATTACATTTCCTTATCAAGTTTATATTATCAGTTAGGGGTAATAAATTGTATGACTTTCTGATCTATAACAGTGAAGCATCAAGTGAGAAAGAAAGCAAAACAGGTCTGGTAAGCAATGGCCGCTCCTTTTCTCCTCTTAGTATTTGAAAACAGTTATAAAAAAAAATTATGTTCATTTCAACTCACCTTTCTAAAGGAGCTTCCGAAAGTTTACCCCTGCAGTTCATGAACAGTTTCATCTTCATGTTTATAATCTTGTCAAGTACCTATTAAAAATTCCTGTATTTGATTTTGAATAATATAAATGGCTAACATTCGTTAAGCATGTACTATGCATCAGACACTATGCATTAACACTTTATATTCACTAACCTCATCAAGCCTTTCCATGTAGCAATTTTACAGTTGTGGTAAAGAGAGACTACATAATTTAGCCAAGGTCACAGTAAGTTATAGCAGAAGTAAGATTTGAATTCAGTATTACAGGGCAGCTATCCCTAAACTTTATAGCACCAAATACCAGTTTCATGGAAATCAATTTTTACAGGGACCAGGTATGGGGTAGTGGTTGTAGGATATGGGATGATTCAAGTTCATCAAATTTATTATGTACTTTACTTCTGTTATTTTTACACTCTAATATTAAGTAATTATATGGTTCACAATAGTGCAGAATCAGTGGTTGCCCTGAGTTTGTTTTCCTACAATGTTCCCTACTGGGATTGATGTAAGACAGTGCAGTGAAACCCCTCAGGTAGTGAGGGTTAGCCTAGCTCTACCTCAGATTATCAGGCACTAGTTTCTCATAATGAATGCATAATTACATCCCTCACCTGCCAATTCAGAATAGGGCTTGCCTCATGCTCCTGTAAGGATCTAATGGCAGGCTTATCTGACAGCAGGTAGAGCTCACGCGGCAATGCTAGTGATGGGGAACTGTCTGTGCTTGCTCACCACTCACCTCCTGCTACGGAGTGTAGTTTCTAATGGGCCAAGAACTGATACTGTTTGGACACCCCTGATCTAGGGTTATGCTAAATGCCTTGTTCGTTCGTTCGTTCGTTCGTTCGTTCTTTCTTTCTTCCTTTCTTTCTTCCTTCCTTCCTTCCTTCCTTCCTTCCTTCCTTCCTTCCTTCCTTCCTTTTATAAATGCCTTTTTCTAATGTGACTTTCCTTCAGAGTACCCAAATGTCCTTAGGGCAAAACCAGTAAAATTTACTAAAACCTTGAACTAGAAACAAAGTGGTGATCTCACAAGCACTGTCGAGGGTACCCTAGTCCCTCTGGAATTTCACTCAATTTAAAAGATCTGGGGACTTCTTCTCTATGCACAGATGGAATGTTCTATTTCCTTTTCTTTGCATTTCCCTAAATGAGTAAGAAGTAGGAGAAACATAATTTTAACAATATCATCTTCATATAAGCACATCATTAAATATTTGAAAACTATTACAATAACAAAGTATACATGAAAATAGAGAAGCAAAACAGCATATAATGTAATGCATTAGAAAGAAACACATATGACACATGTAACAGAAAGTACAGGCTTGGAGAAGAGTTAGAACACACGACTTTGTGATTTAAACCCATTCTTTGGATTTGCTACTGAACCACTACTTTCCCCCAGCATTAGATCAGGGGTCCCTACACCCAGGCTGGGTTCTGACACCAGTCCGTGGCTTTGGCAGGATTGGCCACTGAGAGTGGTGGACCTTCACTACCTGCTCCCTTCCTGCTGCTGCTTGCTACTGCAAAGCTATTCTCCAACAGTCAACTGCACAACAAATACAACACTCCTCCTCCAAGGGTCCTTGGGACAGTGGTCTTCAGCAAAACCTGTTCCCGCTGTTAAAAAGGTTGAGGATCAATGTAGATCAATAAATTAACTTATTCTTTTGTAAATACAGTTGCTCAGAAATAAATATTATATAATGAATATAATAACACATTTTTATGTATTTTGATTGATACTGTATTGAATAGTCTATATTTAATTTTTGGTAACATGGCCAGTTTGACAATATTGGTTCTGTCTAAGAAGTTTTTTCTGGTACTACGGATTGAACACAATGCCTTCTTTGCTCTGAATTACACCCCAACCCCTTTTCATCATGGATGGGCCTAAGCCCCTGAGTCTGGACCTTTTCACTTTTTAAAGTTCTCTTCAATCTCTTCAGGGTACTATAGAGATCTTTCACTACTTGATTAGGTTTGTTTTATATAATTTTTGTTGCTACTAAATATAAGCTATGTCCTTCCTTTCCTTAGAATTGCCTGTTTGGGTGACATTAGTTATACTTTCATAAAGCTCCATGTAACTGCATTTATGCGTTAGCTTCTTCCAAACACATCCTTCACAACATGGGAAATCACATCTATTTTAGTTTCCTTAGGTTGTCAAAACAAAATATCACATATCTAGTGGCTTAAATAACAAAAATTGAATTTTTTCACAGTTTTAGAAGTTGGGAAGTCCAAGATAGTTTAGAATTTTGATCAATGAATCACAAGATGAAAAAGGCAAAGGAAAAGAGGTGAAGAAAGTAAGACTAGGATCACAATTAAATATGACATATTGATCTGATTTGATGTTTACTGAGATCTGTCTTCTTGGGTTTCTACGTGGTTATAATGTCACCATGCTTACATGACCTTTTTTTGGACTTAAGAGAATTTCTTAAGAAATTTCTTAGGAAGACAGGGTCTTCCATTGTTGTCCAGGCTGGTCGTGAAGTCATTATGTAGCCCCGGCTGGCCTCAAACACATGACAATTTTCCTGACTCAGCCTCTCAAGTGCTAGAATTTACAGGTCTACACCATTTCTTCCACTGATCCAACAATATTAAGATTCAGCTCATTTTTTTTTTTTTTGACAGTGGAGACTGAACCCAGATCCTCATACTAAGTTACATTTCTGGTCCTTTTTTATCTTTTAGGTTTGATATGGGGTCTTACTAAGTCTCTAAATTGCTTAGGCTGGACTGAAACCTGAAATTCTTCTGTCTCAACTTTCCAGAACACATATACTGCCACCACACCAGCTGGGATCCCACTCTTATGACCTTATTTTAATTTAATTACCTCCCAAAGGCAGTATCTCCACATAGTCATTTTGAGGTCTAGGTCTTAAAATTAATTAAAATATTTCATATACTTAATTGTCAATTTTGAGGGGCACACAATTCAGTCTATAGCCGCTTATCTCAGCATAGATCTAATATCTTGGCTTACCTCTATCATTTTATTTTCTACACTCAAATATTATAGTCTATTAGATGGCTGAAAAATGTAAAGAACTGAGAGCACAAATACTTGATTATACTTGAAAACAGAATTGAAATGGCAAAATTTATAACAAGAATAAAAATATTTTCTTACAATCAGTATCTGTGTCATCTTCTGTGCTTCTCTAGTCAAAGGGTCAACAATAGCAATTACATCGAAGAACATATCATTTTCTGGAGAATTTATCTTTATAACGCTGAAGAAACAGAAAATAAGATAAAATATATGGGTGAAATTTATATAAATACCCAATAACCTTGTTCTGAGCTAGGTAAAATCTTATGAATTGCTTTATCACTAGATAAAAAAATAAAAACCCTGCTTACTTTACACAACAAAATACAAATTTGAAAGGTATTAGTATTCAACATGTTATAAAATGGGGAAAATTCTATGAAATAAAACTAAGTCATAATCAAGTGATTAAAAAACCTTTAGAGAACAGTATGATATTTTTAGGCCCTCAAATGCACATAGATAATATGATGTAAAAAATCAATCCCATATACGTGTATGTCAGGTGGATATATTTTCTTAGATTTGAGGATAAAATAAATGATCTGTTACTTTTTATTTAGTTTAATATTTCAAAAAACCAATATACTTTAATGGAAAGTAAGGAACAAACAGATTTAAACTTCTCAATTTTATTTTGATCTCAGTCTTCCTCTCACCTTTTTATCCTTTTTATTTTTTCATTGGTCTAAGCTTTAAATTAAATAGTTGACTAATCATTAAAAAGGAAATGTGAAAATGTTACAAGTACAGAAAAGGATAGTGGAAGATACTCAATTCTATACTTAACATAAACAAAGGCTAATAGTATGTGTGTGATTAAAAGTATGGAATATTCCAAATGAACTAGTTTTGATACTGTGATCATATAAGAAATCATTTTCATGAAATGAAGAATGAATGAACTATATATCTCATATATTACAGAAGGAAAAGCTTACCAGATCAATGGCTACACATATAATCTTTTTTTTTTTGTTTGTTTTAAAAAGGATATGAAGTGAGAAGATTGGCTGTTTAGCAATGAAATAAGAGATAATGTAAACATTCATTTCAAATATGGGTTTTTCTCAATAAGAACTGAAAGATACTTTATTTTTCATGTAGTTCATGTGATTTAAGTATATTAAAAATGAGAGCAGGAATCAGACAACAAACCTTGCTGGGCAATTACAGTTAGAAATAAGAGTTGCAAATTAGAAGTCCTTATAATAATATCAATCTCTACATTATTGTTTCCTTTAGTGATTTTGCAAAAATTTCACAAATTACTATCTTACTAACATTCCAAACTGGTCATTTTACACTTCTTTACATGATGATTTATTATGGTTAAGTATGCACTGGTTTACTGTGCTATTAAGTTTTCTCCTTAGGTGACTGACTACTAATTATATGAGGATGCATAAATAAGGATTCCATTTTACTCATTACTTAATTATATCTGTACTGGTAATTCAAGGAAAATTTCTAAGCAGAATCATGAGCCTAACAGTGGGTATTACCCTGAATGATTTGAAGATCAGTAAGTTGTATTATTACTTTGAATGCAATATTAGCAAGATGCTAACTTTATTTCTATTATCCATTTAGGGTCATACATTTGTCCTCAACTGCTAAGAAATTACTAATTCACTTCACAATGGTGGTCAAGAGAAACAACGTCAAGCATAATGAGAGTATTAAAGCTTTGGTGAGTTAAAAAAACAAGCAAAGAAAAACTTCTTGAGGTATGTATACTTCATCAACTATGATACTATACTAAACATATCTCAAACAGCCTGCGTTACCTGAAAACTCTTAACTGCATTTTTTCCACAAGATAGTTATTTTTATTCGTATGTATTTTTAGTGTAAAATAATTGCAGTCAACCTGAGGAACTGGTGTATACACTTGTCATATCTTCATTATTTTTACTTCTCTTCCCCTTCTCCAAATGCTCCACCCCCTTTTCTTCACAAAATCCATTTCCCTGTTTCCTACTATCACTCTTTTATTTTGCTCATTTACTAATTTATAGTTTGGGTTTCTCTTATTAGAGAAACACATTTAAGCTTCTATATCTGATTTATTCTGTTAATATAATGGTCTTAAGGTATATCAATTTTCCTTCATCTGTTTATCATCTTTTATGACAGAGTAGTATTCCACTGGGTGTATGTATTCACTCATTTGTTCAGTGTATGAGTTTCCCAAGATCTAGCTATTATATAACAATATGTATTGCTGTAACCCAGGGTATGCATGTATCACCATTATATGATGTCTTTAATTCTTGTGGAAAGATACCCAGAAAACATATACCTGGGTCAAATGTAATATCTATTTTCAGTTTTTTTTTGAGGAATCTCCATATTGATTTCCATAATGGCTGTACCAGTTTACATTCCCACCAATAATACATTACAGAAGAATTCCTTTCTCCCATAACCTCATCTGCACTTATTGTTTATTACGTTATTGATAACAGTTTCTACTGTAGTAAGATGAAACCTCAGTGGTTTGATCTGCATTTCTTTAATGGCTAAAGGTGCTGAACATTTTACATGTATATATTATATTAGCTATTTGTATTTTCATTCAGTGTTATTACTTTGTATATTTGCTATATCCTGTCATCATTTTGATGCTTCAGAGTTGATTGATTTGAACTCTTGATAATTCATTCTCTTCTTGATTCCTTTTCTCTGGCTTCCTTGGTGCTGTTGGTCTCCCTGTCTCTGTCTAGACTTTCTTTAAGAATTTTTTGCAATGACAGTCCAGTGGTTATGAATTTCTTTAGGTTTTCATTGACATGAAAAATTTTAACTTCTTTCTCTATTTTGAAGGAGAGTTTTGCTGGATACTGCAGTCTTGGTGGGCAGTTATACTCTTAGCACTCTGATGATGCTGTTCCATGATCTCCTGAACTTTAGAGTCTGTGTGGCGAAGACTGCAGTAATCCCGATAGGTTTGTCTTTGTATGTAAATTTCTGATTTTTCTCTTACAGCTTTCAATATTCTTATTTTGTGTTGGGTCTCTAGGATTTTAATTATGATGTGTTGTCATGTGGTCCAAGTTATCAGGGGTTCTGTATGCCTGCAGAAAGGCAAGTTTCATTTCTTTTCCTAGGTTTAGAAAATTTTCTTCCATAATATCATTAAATATATCCTTTAAATCTTTTATTCTGTTCTCCATATTCTTCTGCACTCCTATAATTCTGAGCTTGTTTATCTATGAATCATTTATTAGCTGTTGCAATGATACTCTCTCTCTCTCTCTCTCTCTCTCTCTCTCTTGGTTTTCACTGTCCTTTTGATCCAACTTAACCTTGTCTTCAGGATCTGACAATTTATCCTCAAAGTATTCATGAGGGCTTTTCTTTTTTTCATTTGAATCTTTCATATTCTGGAGTTTGGCTTTTATTTTTTCTATATCCATATTGATTTCTTTCATTTCTAGCATTGCCTTTTTTTTTTTTACTCCCTGTGTTTTCATCTATCATTTTTTTTTTTTTGATTATTTCCATTCTGAGCTCCCTGTAGATCTCTTGTATCAAGTCTTCAGTAAGCTTTGTAGCCATTAGGTCTACTTTTCTTTTGACTTCCTCTGCACTGAGTCAAAACCCATGGTATACCCTTCTGTGGTTTCTGGCAGGCGATTTGTTGCCTCATTTCCCTGTGGTTCTATGTTGTTGCTTATGGCTCAAGTAGTGTCAGTGGGCTCTATCTCTACTTCCTGTAGTAGTTGTGAGATTTCATCTTTCAATGCCTTGTATCCTGCTGTCCTGGGGCTGCTACTTACAGTACTGCAATCAGAATATCTCAGTTGTTCAGCCAAACCACCAATCCAGTAATGTTCTTGGTTGTATGTGCAGGTGTCAAGGTCCCTTTGTCATCCAGTAAAAGGAAGAGCATGAGCGTTGTGTAGGCAGGGATGCTTAGGGGGCCACTGAATCCTGTTGTGTGCGCAGAGATGAGGGGGTCTGAAGTCTGTGAGGCAGTATGGTAGATGGGCTGTAGGTCCTGCTTCCCTGGAGTCTGTGAAGTGCTAATTTGCCCAGGGTTCAGGGGCTGCAACGTTATTTTTTTGATTGCTATGTGCATTCATAGTTCTAGATTTTTGGGCATCTGTTGCATGGAGTATTAACTGTTATCATTTTACTATGTGTTACTTTGTAGGTGAAGTATGTCTCTTGTATGACTGGTTTTGATTTTGTTTTTTGCTCCAATCTGCCAGTCTGTGTCTTTGGACTAGAGAGTTAAGAGCATTAACACATATAGTTATAACTGTACGATATTCAGTGAATCCCATTGTTATCTATTTTTTCAGATTGATACATTCTTTTCCTTCTGTTAGAGTATTTTCCCCTTTTGATGTTTCCTTTCCTCTGGGTTCTTCGGTGGTGCTAGCTTTCCTGTCGCTAACAATCTCTTATGTATTTTCTACAATGCTGGTCTAGTGGTCATAAATTTCTTCAGGGCTGCTCTGTCACAAAAAATTAATTCTCCCTTAATTTTGAAGAAAAATTTTCTGCAGTTCAACAGTCTAGGTTGACACTTTCTTTTAGAGCTTGAAATATTTTGCCCTCCTGCCTTTTAAAGTTTACAATGAAATATCTGCAAGTATTCTGATAGACTTGGCTTTATAGTTCTAAGGTTGGGTAAGCCGACAGTTCATTGAATTTGTGTTAAAATCAGGCAGCGAAGAAGGACTCCAGCAGTTTGAAGGCTCCAATATTTTTCCCATTATATTAATATGTATAAGTGCAAAACATAAAGTTTACATTGATTCTGAATACTCTGTGCATATACATATCGTGGCAAAGTTACAAATCTGTCTCTTCTCTCTTTATAACCCTCTCTCTCCTTCACCCTTCCCTCCAGCTCCCATTATTCCCCACACTAAGTTCTATGAAATAATTGTTGTCTGGGTTTCTCATAACAGAAAAACCATTTGATATTTCACCTTCTACTTCTGACTCACTTCACTAAGCATGATGGTCTCAAGTTGCCTCCATTTAGCCTCCAACCTATCCACCTTTATAGATGAGTAGTATTCCATTGTGTATACATACCACAGTTTATGTATCCATTGGTCTGTTGATGGGTATCTGTGTCTTCCACATTTTAGCTATTGTTAGTTGTGTTGCTATGAACATGTGTACACATGTATCTCTGATATGTTATTTTTAACTCTTGGAAAAAATCCCTAGAAAAGGTGTCACTGGATCAAAGAGGATATTTTATTTCAAGTCTTTTGAAATACTTCCATACTGCGTTCCATAGTGACTGTATCAGTTTACACTCCCACTAGCAGTGCAGGAAGGTTCCTTTTTCCCCACAGCCTTGCCAGCACTGATTGCTGTTTGTGTTGTTGACATATGCCAATCTCTCTGGAGTCACATGGTATCTTAGTGATGTTTTGATATGCATTTCTTTTATGGCTAAGGTTGTTGACTGTCTTTTCTTGTATTTGTTGGCCATTTGAACTTCTTCATCTGAGAACTGCCTATTCCATTTCTTTTGCCCCTTTTTCAATAGAGTCTGTGATTTTGAGTGGCTCCCTGTATATTCTGGTTATGAGTCTCCTATCTGAGGTATTGGTGCTGAATACTTTTTCCAAGTCTGTCAGTTCTCTTTTTACACTACTGATAATTTCCTTTGCTGTGCAGAAACTTTTTAATTTGATATAATCCCATTAGTTAATGTTGGGGGTTCTTTTTTTGGCTTTTGGTGGTGTCTTAAGAAAGTATTTGCCTACACCTATGTCTTCTAGATATTTGCCTACTTTGTCTTCCAGAATTTTGAGTGTTTCAATTTTAATATCTAGGTCTTTGATCCATTTTGATTTGATTTTGCTGCAAGGTTATGGACAGGTGTGTGTCTATACTCATTCTTCTGCATGTGTTTGTTCAATTTTCCCAGAGGCTATCCTTTTTTCAGTGTATGCTTTGGCTCCTTTATTGAAAATTAGGTATTTGAGGATATTTGAGTTTGTCTCTGCATCCTCAATTTTGTCCCTACCTGCCTGTTTTTGTGCCAGTACCATATAGTGTTTACAACTACTGGTTTGTAGTATAATTTGATGTCTGGAATTGTAATGCCTCTTGCCTTAGTCTTGTTACTTAAGATTGCTTTGGCTATTCTAAGTCTCCTTTAGTTTCATATGAATTTAAGGTATTTTTCAAGTTCTGTGAAAAAAAATTTGGGTATTTTGATAGCAATGGCAATGAATATTTAATCAGTTTGGCAGTACAGTCATTTTAACTCTATTTATTCAGCCTATCAAAGAACAGGGGATGTCTTTCCATTTTCTGATGTCCACAACTTCTTTCTTTAGTGTAATGTAGTTTTCTTCATATAGGTCTTTTACTTCCTTGGTTAGGTATACTCCTTGGTATTTAATTTTTTGATGGGCTATTGAGAATGGAATTATATTTCTGAGCTCTTTCTCAGCGAGTTCATTGTTGTTGTAGAGAAAAGCTATTGATTGTCTAGTATTGATCTGTAGCCTATGATTTGGCTGAATTTATTATTTCCAAAAATACCAATGTGGAGTTTTTGGTGTCTCTATGTAGATGATTTATCATCAGCAAATAAGGACAGTTTGACTTTCTCTTTATGATGCAAATATCCTTTGTTTCATTTTCTTGTCTGACTGCCATGGCAAATGTGTAAAGGACTATGTTGAATAAAAATGGTGGTGTGGAGAGCCTTGCCATGTTCCCTGAGAGGAAACACTTTCAGTATTTCTGCATTTACTACTATATTTTCAGTAGGTTTGGCCTATATGGCTTCTATGAGTTTGAGGTAAGGCCCTTCTATATCTATTTTTCTCAGAGTTTTTATCATGAAAGGGTGCTGAATTTTACCAAAGGGTTTTTCTGCATCGAGATGGTCCGGTGGTGTTTGTTTTTGCTTTTGTTGATGTGGTGTATTACACTGCTGATTTATGTATGTTGTACCAGCTGAAGGCTCTAATCTTAAGGTTGTCCTGGCTTCTCTCACCTGCAGGTAGGAACACCTCACCTTCTGTGTCCTGTTCACTGTAGCCTAAACAGTTCAGGATGTCTGTTCTTTCTTCTCCCTAGTTGTTGCTTGTTAAAGCTGCTTCCCAGTCACTGGCTAAAACGTGTCTCTAAAGTCAGTGTTGTGTGTTCTGTCTGTAGCTAGGGCTTCTTGAAGAAGTTAAATTAAGGCTCTTCCAGTATTGGGTCCTGATGACATCAGTTCCTAGTATGGTGCTGAGAACTGCTTCTCATGCACTTGTCTGCTGAGCTGAGTGAGATTCTTTCAGGGCTTACAGTCTTCATTTCTTATAGGCTTGCTTCTCCTGGAAATTGGAGCTTCCTGTTTTTATTTCTGTGACTCATTACTTTCTGGGCTTATCTCCTGTCTGCAACTGCTGCCACTAATGGCTGCTAATGTTGTAGGATGGCTTCTCAGCTGGGTTCTTTTTACTCTGCTGTCTTTAGCTTTTGCAGGTTCTCTGAGGCTTCAAACTTTCCTGGTGGCCTCCTTATAATTATTGGAACTCTCAATTTTCTTCAAGCTAAGTTGTTCAGCTAGATCTTTTTCTAGAAAAACTACCTCTTAACTTTTTTGATTGGCCTTTGAGAAATTACAAATGTTGGGCTTTTACTCCTCTATTATCTTATCCCAAGTCCCTAGGCAATTCTCTTAAGTAACCAACACCCACATTCAGACTGCTTTGTGCTAAGCTAGTTTGATTAAATATCCTCAAGCTTGCTCTCAGGCTTATCCAATTAGAAGGGCACAATGCCCCACTAGACGGCAAGTCCACACTACCAATACTTGTTAGCAAAGCACTTCATTTCCCATTGTTTCTTCATGGTAACTTAATGGTATTTTGTTATGACACTTTCAATCTATTTATAAAATAGACTTTCTATTGTAAGGATGTTGCAGAAGTCACTGCTCATTATACAGTATCCTCTTTGTGATGGCTAATGGAAAAATTCTTTTTCCTCTTTCTACTAAGAACAGTTACAGTCCACCTGAAAAATGAATTTGTTTTCAGTTTGTAAACTTAAATTGTGTAAACTTGTAAAGTTAGAGTGGTACGGCATTCAAGAAGATTGGCATGCAAAGTTCCCTTCAAAAGTTTCACATTATATACTCACACAATTTGCATTTGTCATTATAAGTTCCTGGGATGATGAGGATCAACTTTATTTCCCTAACTTACAAAGTATAAGAGATATAATTATTTATGTAAAAATAGAAATAATAGCTATAATTCATTAAATATCCATGATAGGAGCAGGCCTGACTCTCATAACCTATGAATGGAAGGGAACATTATCTGTATTTTACACACTGAAAATGGGTTAAGGGAGATCACAACTAGTCAAGTGGTAGCCTAACGTTCAAATGCTGGCATTTTTTTACCTTAACAAGAAAGCTTATGTTATGCTCATAACCTAAGCCAGTTTAGACAAACATATTATGGCTACATATGTAAACATATCCAGTGACCCTTAATTGCATGAGAGAATAGTTGTCACCTCAGAATATATTAGTCAACAAGCAGAACAGTGCTCTACACAACACACTTCTGGACATGCTGCTGCATAATAAAATACTATTTAGAATTTTTAAGTTATTTGCAGAAAAATCTGTGTATAAGTACCTCTACATTTGATTAATCAGAACTCTTTAACTGAATTATTAGACTCAGATAATATTATAATGATTATCCCAAGTTCTTGAAAAAATTAAAAATGACCTTGAAAGAAGAAAAATCATATTAGGTGACACATAAAACTTCACATCTTATGTCTATCGCTTTTTATTTTAATAGAATGTATAACTAAGTGAAAGTTTTTTTTTTTTGAGGTGCTACAGGTTGAAATTAGGGCCTTACTCCAATGAGACAAGTACTCTAGCAGCTATTTCCCAGCCTTGCTAAGCTCTTCACTACTTATTCCCCAGCAAAGAACATTTTAAATTCCATTACATTATGAAAACAAATAGAAACAATAATTTCATGCAGCCTGCAATGACAGAAAAAATATGAACGGATTCTATTACATTGTTACCTGTGATGCTCATTGAGAAATGTAACATCATACCGAGATGCACGCTTAGGCAGAGAAGAAACAAGGGCATCAACTTGCATAACAAGGTCACTGAGACTAGATAAGGAAAAGTAATATGTGAGTTTTTTGGAAGAGAAAATTCTGTCTTTCATGTTAGAGTTAGTACTGTGAGAAAGGCTCTGCATACATGTATATAATTAAAGTTCCTATGGAGCTTTTGTATACTACAGAGGAAAACTACAGTTTAATAAGAGTCCTCCAAATATGTCAAGATATTCAACAAAGTAAACTGCTAATATTTATATATGAAGCAAATACATAAACACAAAGATGAAAACCATGTCCCTGATGTTTAGGAAAGTGGTTACCTCTTGGACATGGGGCTGGATATGTAAGAAATAAGTATAAGGATAAGATCCAAAATAAATAAAACATTAACATCTATAGTTTAGTACTGAAAGGTAAATGGATGTATTTTATTATTTATATTATTTGTCTATTATTATTATATAGCCCATTAGTGGCCTTGAATATTTAGCAATCTTCCTGCCTCAGCCTCCTAAGTGCTGGGATTACAGGTGTGCACCACCATGACTAGCTTATGTGGTGCTGGGGAATTGAATCTAAGGTCGTGTGCTTTATATGCAAGCATTCTAACTGCTGTTATTCCTCCAGCCCTTATATGCCTTTTATTACATATTTTTACTTGTCTACATATTTGAAATACCTGTTAAAAAAAGAATAGCACATACAAAATTTCAAATCCCCAAATGAATTACTCCTGTGGTTTTAAATACCTACCCTTTTGAGTTTATTTCCATACTTTCAACAATGTCTTTAATTTTCTCTCCTAAATTACTAAATGTTATCTTTTCCAACAAGTAAAAATCTTCAACACAGAAATCTTCATCTAAAGGTCCTAAAAACTTAAAATGATATAGTCATATTACTTTATATCTCTAGAAGATAACTTCAGCAAAACTATTTTATCATCAAAATACCATATACATGTATATAATTAAAGCTCCTATGGAACGCTGTCGTATTTAGAGTTTTCTTTGTTAAGCAAAACAATAAGAACAACAGCAACAACAAATCAATTAGAGGCTAAAGAAACGACGGCCACCATTCATGAAATCCAACAGGGTACAAAGAGAAAATAATTTTCTTATTTTGATATTACAAATACCATTTGCAGAGAATCAAAATCAAAGTGATGAAATAAAAGAGTAGAAAATTAGTATCACTAGAAAGTTTGACTCTGAAACTATGATGCTTCCTGATAGGTACAAAAGCAATTATGTATATTCAGAAATCCTTTACTTTCAGTTCTATTTTGTGTTTATCTATAAATTGTTATCTATATAATACATACATGGTTTAATATGTTTAACATATGTCATAAGATAGCAAAAACTAATATACATATAACTAAAATGTCTTCAACTGATACTTGTGTAAATAAATGATTTATAACATGGCAAGGACACCTGGCTCAGCTTTAGTAACTTCAAAGTAGTTGGCAACCATAGAGTAGTTACTAGTTACAAAGTTGTTTAGTTAGTAATTACAGAGTAAGAAATTATTGCATTGCCAAATCCATAAATTCTTAGCATCGCTAACCCTACCATCAATTTGAAAATGAGATAAAATGTATCTGATATTAACTCTTTGTTGTAGTTTGGATCTGGAGTGTTCTTCAAAACCCTCAAGTAGTTATGGATACTGTGTAGTGTTGGGAAGTGGGAGCTGGCTGGCAGGGCAGATGGCTGGAGCTTGATCTAATACTGTATACTGTTGAGAGGTAGGACCTGGCTGGAAGCTTAGAGGACCAGACCTGTATGCTGGCTCTACCCTTCCTCCCAGACATAGCTCAGTTCTGTTGTGCTGTGAGGAACTCTGTCACTGGATCTGGCTCTGGCCCTGTTCTACCATTTCCAGGTGCCCACTTATGAATGGACTGATTTTTTAAACATATGAGCTAAAATAAATTTTTCCTCCCTAAAGCGGCAAAAGCTGATTATTCTGTCCCAGTAACAAAAAATAACTAAGACAATCTTCTTTATACCTTTTATTGGAAGTGTTGTCATCAGATATAGCTGATAACCATAACTATAACATAAATGCATTACTTTCTTTGATAGCTCATTAAAATTTTTGAAACCCCTACTAGAATGTTCACTGACATCCTGAGCTAAAAGTCTCTCTTCATTTTCATAAGTTTGATCAACTATCCTTGACACTATACTATCATCTAGTAGAGAAAAATCAGGTCTACTAATGTGCCTTCTGTTTTCAAGACAGCTTTCAAGTAGGTCAAGAGAAAAATAAGATCTAACAGTTAATCTTTACTGAGAACCAAATGTGTCTAGGCGCATCCCATATGCTACACGTAAAGCACATTTGAACTAACAGTATATTATTATTATTCCTAATTTCTAAATTAAGAAGCCAATTCTTACAGAAGTTACATAATTAATTCTGCAACCAAATTTGAATCCAGACATGTCTGGTTTATAAAAACAAAACAAACACCTTACTTTTTCTTATTACCTGTTGTTCCATGTCTTTCAACAATTTGTAACTATTGAAATACTAAAATTTATAAAATTAAAATGGCATTACAGTAACGAGTGGTATTATTTGTGATTTTGTTTAATGTTAAGGTATAAATATTTAAAATTCTTCATGATGTCAGAAAGAAATGATGTAACATTATTGCATTCTAGTTACTGGTTATCTATTAAAATAATTTTATCCCTGAAAATGTCCAAATTCTAAAGAAAACATCTGGGCATCTAGGCTAAAATTTCCTAATTACATGAAGCATGAAACTATATGATTTAGAATGAAGACTATCTGCTACAATTATTGTGATCATTATGCTTTACAGCAATTCTCTTAAAGAGTTATAAGCTAAGTATTGCATTATAGCTAATAAATAACAGTACTTATTTTCAGATATTCACTTTTCTACTCAAACCACAGGATAACAAACATTACTTTTTCCACTAATCAACACAAGAATTAACATAATTTGCTTTGCTATCAAACTCAGGCACAAATTATTCCTCTGAGTTCAACTCTTATATTCAATTGTCAACTCAACAATTCTGAGGTTCAGAACTGAATTTCCTATCAACCCCTCCACTCCTCCTTAAAAACTTCATTTATCCTACAGTATTCCTTTTTTCACCCATAGCAACTCTTTTATGAGTAGGAGGGGTCCCCAACCCTGGAGCCACGGATCAGTCCGGGGCCTTGGAAGGACCAGGCTTTTGGGACAAACAGGAAGTGAACTCTGAGCGAAACTTTGCCTCCTGTCAGTGGCGTCCTACCACACCAGTTGTTAATGCCACTGTGCATCTGATGGAAGGTGGAGCTTCATGTCCTGCTCTCCCGTTCTCCCTCGGAGACGGTCTTCAACAAAACTATTCCCTGGTTTCACAAAGGTTAGGATCACTGGCCTATAAGACTGTTTAGCTCATAGCAGATGAGAGAGAATATTAGGAAAAATGAGGATAAAACAGGTTTTAGGAGTAACTATTTTCAGTATCATATAATAAATGTTTATTTTCAGTATAAAATGGCCTTAATTATATTAAACAATGAAAAACAAGATATATGGTACCAA
The DNA here is from genome assembly GCA_004027205.1 of Ctenodactylus gundi. Classification (NCBI taxonomy): domain Eukaryota; kingdom Metazoa; phylum Chordata; class Mammalia; order Rodentia; family Ctenodactylidae; genus Ctenodactylus; species Ctenodactylus gundi. The sequence continues at coordinate 3,552 of PVKB01003853.1, read as the reverse complement.
AAGACAGCCATATACTTTAAAGATACTTTAAAAAATGGTATTTCCTCCGAAAGCAATTATAAAAAAAGTATTGCCATTTCTGGCAACAGTCATTGCTTCCTACAAAAATTCATTCATACTTATTTAGAATAAATGGCAAGTGCTGTCACAGATTTGTTAAATAGCACTGAACATACTAAATCTGATAACACACAGGCGAATAGACAATGCTGAATAAGCATTAGAACTTTGAATTTAGAAACATATAATTTGATAATTCAATCCATAGTTACATCAAACATATTGAACTAGTCAATTTCTTAATAAATGTGAATGCTAGATTCAATTATTTACTTAAATTATTAGAAATAAATTCAAGCTACCATACTCAAAAATATTAAGTATATATCCACTTATTCTGTGTGCACTGGTAAGGACTTAGAAAAATATGTGAGTTAGTAAGAAAAAGTATGATATGAAATTATATACAGATAACAGAATAAAAATCGTATCTTTAAAAGAAACTAAAATGTCTATGGTAGAAAAGAAAGGTGGGAGCTTCCTGTCAATATGGCAGCTGAGTAACAGAGCTGCATAATGTCTCTTTGTGGACCCACTTCAAAAGTTGAGAATATAGTCAAAAACCACCTGTTCAATGTAGTTAGGACAGGAGGAGCGCCCATCAATTGAAAAGAGACCAACGGAAGGCCAGAAATTCTGAAAACACATTGGAAGCAGAGTGAGGCTCTGTCTCAAAAAAAGAAAAAAGGAAAGAAAGATATAACATGTACTCATTATATCTACTGTTCTGTTTTGTAATATTCTAACCCTTCTATTAGAACAAAATGAGAGTAGAGGCATAAAGGACTCTTCCTCACCTGCATATGTAATCCATTTATAAACAAGAGAACGTTACCATAGGTGGGGCAAAATGTGGAGAGACAGGGAGGGTGTCACACAGCCATTTTACTTGCATTGAGCCCTGACGTGTGTGCATCACATTTCACTCTGTGTGTGTAGCACATCAGGTGTGCTGTGACAGAACATGTCAGAGATTCTCCAATTAGTGTCACCAAGATATGCAACCAAGTGCTTTCTCTACTTACTTTTCCATTGCTGACAATACTTTTTTCTCCAGGATGCAGTTTAAGTACATCCTGACAGAACAACCGGTGTGTTTGAAAAATATTTACTCCAACAGTGTTATATTTTTTCTCAAAAGCCTTCTTATCCATCTCCTAAAATACAAGTTATAAGTGAAAAAGATTGTAAGATAGTAGATAAATAAATAACAAAATCTTCTAAGACTAGTATAATATTTGAAATTATATTCACTAATCCTTAAAAAGTGAGTTTCCATCAACTTCTAAGATTTTGACATAGAGATAAATCAAATTTGATTTGCTAGTTGTCTACATGGAAAATCACATCATATAATGCTTACCCTTTTTCCATTCTATAGGAGTGTTTATTATTCCAATTAATTATATTTACTAATATTTTCAGTAAAATGTTATATTCAAGTACAATGACTTATACTTTTGAAATATGCAATTGTTTATACTTTTTAATTTATATTTTGAAATAAACTTTATTATTTCAAACAATTAGGTACTGACCTCAGTAAGGAATGTTTTAATTTTATCTCCAGAGTAAATAGCTGTAGCAGTTTCTTCTTTTGCCAGTTTCCTAAGAAAGCTCCACAAAGTGGTATTTCTCTGGGTGAGAAAAGCTGCCAAAATTCCTCTAGAAACAGCAGTGCTCTCTTCATTTACTTTTGATGTAGGATTATAAATAACCCCCAATCGACTATGAACACTTGTTTTCTGCAAAACACATTCATAGGTTAAAAGATCAGTTCTCTTCCTTCCTTCCTTCTTTCCTTCCTTCCTTCCTTCCTTCCTTCCTTCCTTCCTTCCTTCCTTCCTTCCTTCCTTCCTTCCTTTCTTTCAGACAAGGTCTTGTTCTGTGGTTTAGCCTGGCCCTGACCAACTTCGTAGCCCGGGAAGACCTTCAGCCCATGGCAATCCTCCTGCCTCTCAGCCTCTCAAGTGTTCGGATTACAGGCATGCACCACCATGCCCAGCTTCAGTGGTACTGGGGAACCAAACCCAGAGCCTGGTGCTTGCTAGGGAAGCACTAAAAGTGCTGAGCTATCACCCAGTGCAAAGATCAGTATCTTATTTATCATTTTACCTTTGAAATATTTTCAATCTGGCATTTTTTTGTACTGAGTATATGCTTCCTGTAATCCCAGTCCTTTCAAAATTTATGAGACTTGCTTTTTACTTGTAACCAAGCATCAAAAGTACCTTTTTCACATTCTGCTTTACAAGAATATAGACTTTACACTCTTTACTTTTTTATCACTACTCATGTAGTCAGGGTTACTGATCTTGTTATTTAAATCCGCTATCTGTCCTACTAATTTTCTGTGTATTCCTTGTACTTACTACTTAGAGAAGTGTTTTAAAATTTTACAGTATGACTCATGGCTTTATCTGATTTTCAATGAAGTTTTGTTGAATTATGACTAAGATACTCTGAGCTATGCTCAGAAGTAAATAATATTCTTGATAATGATTTTTTCTATAAAGGGAACAAGTTGCAGAAACTACATTATAATCTGACCTCTGAAAATGGCCTGGAAGGAATGATACTCTATTAGTAATGAGCACCATTAGTGTCCACATCCAGTTTTCTGACTACAATCCAACTAAAAGGGGTCAGAACCCTGGAAAAATGACAAATTACAAATCTTCAAAAAGAATACAAGATGAGAAGGTGACAGCTTGCTATTTCTAGCATTCAAGAGAAGTGTTCAGACACTATATGTTAGTGCAAAGGCAAAACAAACAAAAAACAAACCCAAGCCCCATACATGTCAGCTTGAATGAGTTCACCAGCTAGAGTAGGGCTCTCTAAATGTGGAAAATAATGTATTCCCTAAGCCACATGAAGAATGGTAAGAAAAGAGCAGAAATCTAACTGGCTTAATGAACTTAGGCTTAACATCTGAGTAGTGTTGAACAAAAGCTACTCTTGACTCTGGAGTAATTCCTAAAAAATCAGGCTTAAAATTGAAGTTATCTAGATACACAAATTATGTTCTCTAAAAATTAAAATTATTAAAGAGTACTTTCTAAGTGTATACAATGAAATTTTCTGTAGTATGTTGGGTTGCAAACATCAAACAAGAAAACTAAAGTTGAATTAAAGCTTAAGATGTCTTCAGTACGGGGATGGAAAAAATAGCACATTGGTTAGAGCACTTGCCTAGGAAGTGCAAGGTCCTGAGTTAAATTCCCCAGCACCACTAAAAATCAGCGGGGTATATAAGAGCTCCAGGTAGAAGACTGCTGTGTGTTTAAGGACAACATGGGCTACACAGTGAGTTCAGTTCCTTAGCACCACATGAAAATTAGTGGTGCATGTGGGAGCCTGAGGCAGAGGACTGCTGTATGTTTAAGGTCAACATGGGCTACATAGTGAGTTCAGGACAAGCCTGGACTACAGAGAGAAACTCTCTCTCTCTCTCTCTCTCTCTCTCTCTCTCTCTCTCTCTCTCTCTCT